>CM076570.1:1625113495-1625381142 GCA_034641835.2 Pinus albicaulis
TACTTGGCCAACATTGCCACTTATCTGACCACAGGACAATGCCCTCAGGATTACACCCCGCTCCAGAAACGCCACCTGGGGTTCCAGGCGGCCAACTACCAATTGATCGCGAGGCAGCTATACAAACTGGGCCTCGATGAGGTGTTGCGCAGATGTGTCCTTGACCACGAACAGGAAGCGGTAATGTGGGAATGTCACAGAAGTGTTGCGGGAGGGCATGTGGGTGCAAAACCCACCGCAAGAAAGGTGCTTCAAGTTGTCCTGTGGTGGCCGACAGTACATGCTGACTCTAAGGCCTACGTGAAGCGCTGCGATGTTTGCCAGTGGACGGGAAGGCCCTCTCACCGGGACAAGCTTCCGCTACACCCAGTGCATGTGTTGCAGCCATTCGAAAAGTGGGCTGTCGATTTTGTAGGTCCCATTTCCCCAGTCGCCAGACACTCCAAGGCCCGGTACATCATTACCGCCACTGATTACCTCACCTGGTGGGATGAGGCAGCAGCGGTACGCGACTGCTCAGTGGAGACAGCTGCCTGGTTCATTTTTTAACACATCATCAGCCAGTTTGGCTGCCCACGAAGCTTAACCAGCGATCAAGGTACGCATTTCATTAATGCCACGGTCAAGTCACTACTGGACACATTTATGATTCAACATCACAAAATCAGCCCATACCATCCAGAGGCCAATGGTACTGTGGAAGCCTTTAACAAGATTCAGGAAAAAGGCTTGACTAAGATTTTCAATGCTCAGTGCGATGATTGGGATGAGCGTCTCCCAGCGGCATTGTGGGCCTACCGGACCACGGTGAAACGCTTGACCAATCAGATGCCATTCCAGTTGGTGTATGGCCGGGAAGCTATGATTCCCGCCGAGTTCACTATACCCAGTCTTTTAATCGCGACGTCTCTTCAGTTCTCAGAAGAAGAGTCACTTCGAGAACGCCTCCAGGAGCTACAGGAGCTGGATGAGGCCCGATTCCTGGCGGAATTCCACTAGAAGTTTCAGAAGGCCAGGCAGAAAGCGTGGCACGACCGCCACCTCAAGAACAAAGCCTTCCAAATTGGCGGCAAAGCTCTCTTATACGATAGCCGGTTCTAGAAGTTTCCAGGCAAGCTCTAGATGCACTGGTTGGGACCCTACTTTGTCATGGAGATTCACGACTCAGGAGCCGTTCGGTTGGCACAGCTGGACGGTACAGTTCTCCCTGGGTGGGTGAATGGCACATGCCTGAAACCCTACTAGGAGTAAGTACCTTTCACTCCTCATCAATAACTCTCGCACCCGAGAGCACCCGTAGCGTAGTTTAGTCAAATAGCTCTCCCGCAACCGGGATGAGCGTAGGGAGTCTTTTCCGTTCATAGGTAGTCTGTCAATAACCGCTCAGTTGCGGGGGCAGCACCGCAACCGACTGTGGTCGGGGCGGTGCCTGTCCAGCGTGTCATCCTTGTAGGATCCATCCACGTGCCAGTGTCAGTCCAGGTCATGTCCGTCAGTCCGTAGGATCGCTCAGATTTGCATCATAAATTACCATAAGTAGGCAGTAACCATACCATAATCATTTTCCGTCATCCGCAGTTCCCTCAGCCGTCGCGTCCGCCCATTTCCCCATGCCGTCGTCAGCAACTGTCAGATTACACACAGGCATGCGATCGATCGCACGATTATCGCAGGCACGAAGGCCAATAGGAATTAATTATCGTTATGGGGTCTCATCAACTCTGCTCGTGCCAGGTGATGACATAACTTGCATGGAGACCAACAGCACGAGAATTCCGGACCAGTTCAATTTGGCAATTGCAGCGACACCAGAGCGGTTGAAGTCTCAAAACGCACCGCACCAAGATAGAAGCTCCAGGAGAATTCTCCAGGTTTACCAGCGCCGTGCCAAAATGCCAAAGGCTCTCCTATCCGTTTCTAAACCAGCGCTGGACAATCAAATCCACAGGACAGAGTCGCTGGTTGGAAAATACAACAGTGCAGCGTTGATAGATGCCAACCTGTCCGACTCGGTCGAATTCCCCTCCCTCCAATGGCAGACATATATGGAGCATCACTACACACTAGGCGGTAGCTCAGCCAACCGAATGTGACCATAGTACAGGGGCCTCCAACGATCGTCCCTGATAAATTTAAGAACTCTTCCTATCTTTGGGACTATAGGACCGACCCTGCAATGCACCCAGTTCCTCCTCAGCCGAATTTAGAATGGGTCCTTGTGGCTAAACGAGGAGATCCCCATTCACGTTGAAGACATTCATCGCCTCACAGGGCTGTCCCAGAATGGCGCAGATGTCTCCGCTGCCGGTCAGATATCTTCCAAGCGTGCACGAAAGTCGGGTGATACATACCTCTATGCCAAATATGGCACTCACCGAGGGGGGGGGAAGGGCGCCAAAATTGATCTGATTAACAAGTCGGAGATTCGGTTCGCTTGCTATCTCATTGCTAGCAAGACGATGTGGCATTATACCAAAGGAGAGTGCACCTTGGATACCATCTCCATTGCGGAGCACTGTGTCCAAGGCACCAGGCTGAATTGGTGTTATTTTGTGCTCAAAGAACTGTTCGCGGCATGCGAAGAGAACTATAACTGCACCACTAGTTTCATCTATGGTTACCTGATTGTAGCTTTTGTCATGTGGAAATGGCACATTCCTCCTGTCCGGCTGCCGGCAGAAACTACCGCGAGCCAGCCCCTCGCGATGAAATTCACCCCGTGGCAGGTGTCCTCTGACCCCAGCATGAAACAGGTGAATGCAGAAGCATTTCAGTCTTGGTACGGGCTAATGATAGATGTGGTGGCTAACCAGCAATGGGTGCCCAGGAACCTGTTGGACGACTATAGTGAGCAGGTATGGTTTAGGATAAGCCACATGCACACTTAACTCACCCCGCACGTGTTGAAGCCTGACACCATATGGTAGCTCAAGCTACTTTCCTATGGTGAGCCGATGCTACAACTTAGGAAAGAATGCATGGCCGGGGGTCACAAAGCACATCCGCGACGGGATCCCCCGATACAACTTTGAGCGGATGCTGGCGATGCAACGGCCTGCCGAGACAGGCGCGGCAGGGCCCTCACAGACCACGGCGGGACCTTCTCAGGATGCAGCCGGGACCTCACAGGGACTCCCCGAATCACTGGTCCTCATCGTACAACACTTCAATACTCAGGTACGAAGTCTCAACATGGCGACCCAAGTTATTTCAAGCGGTGCCCCGTTGTTTCCTTTATTTTCTGAATTCCAGCTTAGTCGTTCTCGTTCTCTGTCCCATACTGCCCCGCTCACTTCTCCCATCCCTACCAACTTATTCACTTCTACCAGCCCCATCATCACCCCAATGGATGAAACGGGCCCGGGACCTGATCAATTAGACCCCCCTCCATCCAAGCGGGCCCGCACCGCCGTCACTGATCCGGTGGTGGACCTTACGGATGATGATCCGCCCTCCACTCCAGTCACAGGGACACTAATTCCGGAGGAACCCCTTATCGACCCATCAGAATTCATCAATATTCGCCTCCCCCATACCTTCACCACACCGTCCACCACTCCCTCCACCGTCCAGCCACCTGCCACTTCATCCGTTCCATCAAACTCATCTGCCACTGTATCTGACCCCCTTATCCAAGAAATCTTTGGAGGAGACCACGGGGCTGAAGTCACCTCCAGTACTGAAGCCGTAGTACCACCAGTCGACCTCGTGGCCACACCCCAGGGTTCTTTCTCTACTATATTTACCCGGCTGGCCAATGTTGGGGCTAACTCGGTCGAGGCTCCACCTGAGCATGCTGATCCCCCTCCCCCAAACCAGACCACTCAGCAAGAATGGCCAGATTCTGATATGGGCACTTCAACGCAGCAACAGATACCAGTGTCCCCTCCTGAGAATTCCAACAGATCAGTGGCCAGTGGCCAACCTTTGCAGGAGCGAATGCCGGAGCAGGGTGCTTCCGGCACTGCCAACGTAGAAACATGGGGTACAGCCCAGTTGTACCTATTCATTCAGCGGGTGGCCCTGCAGGCCGAACAGCTTCATTCGGAGCTGCAGCAGCGGTGCGATGAGCAGCACCATCAGATCATAGCGCTTACTGAACAGCGCGATCAGCTGACCCAGGAGAAGACCTACCTGCAGGAGCAGGTCACCGTTGCTGCTCGGGCGTTTTCAGACCTATGGCCAGCTGTAAGGGCTCACCATGCCCCACTTCCTGATGATATAGCGGAGAGCAATGTGTTTGTCCAGGCTTACCACATGCGGTCTACCTTCACTGGTCTATGCAGGGAGAATCAGGAACTTCAAGCGGCGTTAGCCGCACGGCCCGCGCTCCCCGACCCACTAATTATATATTCTGAACGAGTAGCAGCCAAGCAGACCCAGGCAGCTAATATGCAGGAGACCCTTCGCTCCACAGCGGGCGAGGCTTACGACCTCCTGCGAAGTCTGCAAGAGTGTTCACTCGCCCTCACGGTTAAAATGCAGCCCATCTCCGCCCAGCTCCAACAAATTTCCAGGGAAATTCAGGAAACCGCAGATCCAGCGCGGTTAGATCACCTCTACGCCCAGGCGGACGAGCTCGAGGTTCAAATGCAACAGACCGAGGCCAACTCAGCAGCGGCCAAACAGATAATTCGGGAAATCCGTCCGCCCATTCAAGCCAGTGCCAAATCAATACAACACCTAGCTGCAAAGGCCGAGAGCCAGCTTACCACGATGTTCGGGGCTGTCCCGACGATTATAGAGGAGGCCGCTACCACCAGGATCACTGACGAAGCCGATTCGCTAATGCAGGGCTGGCAGCAAGCTGTGTTAGACTTCACCAGGCTCAAAGATATGGCGTTCCGCAGGGTCCCTGAGTTGGGGCCCTTGTTTGAACAGCCGATTGGAGGAGCACAGCAAGAAGGGGCATGAGACGAAGGCACACAGGCCGAACAGGGCATGGGATCCAGCGCGGCAATGGAGGTGGAGACTTTCATTTGTGATTGACTCGGGGACGAGTCAAGGAATTGTGGTCGGGGCCTATTGGGGCCCTTGTTTTTGAAATCTTGGTTAGAACATTTTGAATTTTGACCTTTTGAGTTGCGGCATGAAGACACATGGCAATCGCGACCGCGTCGCAACTACCAGGAGTCGCAGAGTCATCAAGGTGGCGCGGAAGTATGAGATAGCTGAAGAAATAACACGCACAAGTACAGATGAAGAAAACAACAGCAGAAGACAGAAATTGGAACACGCAGATAACAGGAGAGAAGCTGGAAGCAGCTGAAGAAAAGACACAGAGGAACTGATAGTCACGATAGCGGGTGAATAAATAACAGTCACCCGGCTGAAAGAAGGAGAATGCTGCAGAGGTTGCGAGGCTTGCGACAGGAGAAGAAGCACAGAGCGACTGTGGGAAATCATGCATGATACTTCTATGGTTCCTAATCTCCTCTATTCTACCTTTCTGTTCCGTAAGACATCTGTATCAGAGTTGTAAGCTATCGCTGGAAATGCTATGTAATCATGTGCTTGGCCAAGAGATTAATATAATGAAAGGTTGTTGTCTCAATAAGAGGTTTTACATGCATGTAATGTGTTTATGCCGGTTTAAAATTTTATTTGCTAATGTCTGAATGCTTCTTAAGTGCTCTTGCATACATGACTCTGTTTATATAATCGATGCATTGTCCATCATGAGTTGCGACTTTATTCCTTTCCATTGATCTCATCCCCTTCTGCATGTGGTTGCAGCACGCCTCGGGTGAGACTCTCTGCTCTCCGGAGTAGGGTGAAAATGCCGGCGTGATCCTAGACTACATCGGACCCCTTTGTTGGCCACAACTCCTGAACCTGGGTCTTGTCCTGAAACTGAACTATAACCAACAATTTCCTAAATGAAGGATTTTATAGAGTGTCCTCACTTATCGACCAAAATTTCCATCACAAGGTTCATCATGACATGCCTTAAGAATTTCAGGCATTTCATCTTCTCGAACACATCTTCTGATAATGAGATCTAGACCTGTCTTATACAATTCATTAGTAATCCATGAGTATTTTTCACTGATTTGAATGATTCTTCTTTTTTTCTAGAATGAATATGTGAAGGTAATTTTCCTATAACTAAATAATTGGCAATATTTTCAAACCAAGGGGTTCTAGTAGTTATTGCAAAAATATATTCATCTGGAAATTTATCTTCAACTGGAGTATTATCTTTAATGTTTTGAATTCTAGACAGGAAATCAACAATTGTATTTTGTTTTCCAGGCCTATCTAGAATAGTGATGTTAAATTCTTGCAAGAGAAATAGCCATCTTGTAACTCTACCATTAGTAACAAATTTGTTCATTAAATACCTAATTGCAGAGTGATCTGCATGAACAAAGGTTTCATGGCCTATTATGTAATGTCTGAACTTATTGATAACATGAACAACAACTAAGAATTCCTTTTCAGTTATAGTGTAATTCAACTCTGGGGGAGTCAAATTCTTACTTTTGTAATAGATGGCATAAGGGATCAGGTCTTTTTTTCCTAACACAACTCCTAGAGTTGTGTCTGAAGCATATGTTGAAATATGAAAAGGTAGTTTCCAGTTAGGCCCTCTTAAGATGGGTGCTTTAGATATTTTTGCTTTTAAGGCTTCAAATACTAACTGGCAGTCAGGATTCCATTTGAATTAACAATATTTGGTAAGTAGTTTGAAGAGTGGGGATGCTATTTTGGTGAAATTTTCTATAAATATTCTGTACTAACTTGTGAATCCTAGAAAACTTCTAACATTCTTTTGGAAACTTGGAACTAATAACCAGGAGATGACCTCAACTTTAGACTTATCAACTTTAATTCCATCCCTTGAAATGTGATGTCCTAAAACAATTCCTTTAAAAATCATCGTGAAACATTTCTCATGAATTGGTGAAAGGTTTGCTTCCTTACATCTTTTAAGAACTTTTTGCAAGTTTTCTAAAGCCTCCTCAAATGTATTCCCATAAACTGTAAAGTCATCCATATATACTTCTACACAATCATGTATTAGATCAGAAAAAATTCCTAGTATTTCCCTTTGGAATGTTGCAGGTGCATTTCACAATCCAAAAGGAAGTACTCGGTAGGCATAAGTTCCCCAAGGACAGGTGAATGTGGTTTTATCCTGATCTTTAGGTGGAACCTAAATTTGATTATAACCACTAAAACCATCTAAAAATGAAAAATACTTCTTGCCTGCTAATTTATCTAACACTTGATCTATAAAAAGCAACGGAATATGATCTTTAAGAGTAGCTTTATTCAATTCTCGATAATCAATGCATACCCTCCATTTACCATTTTTATTGGGTACAATCACTAAAGGAGAGACCCACTGACTATCTAAAATTGGGTAGATGAAGTTTACATTTAACAATTTTTGCAACTCCTCTTTCACAATTTCCCTAAGATTTGGATTCATCCTTCTTTGAGGTTGTCTGATAGGTTTGAAATTTTCCTCAATGTAGATGTGATGTATACAAGTCTTAGGACTAATTCCTTTCATGTCAGTGTATTCCCATGCATATGCAGATGAATGTTGTTGCAATGTTTTGATTAGCCTTTCTTGTTGTAATTTTTCCAAGTTTTTGTTTATATTCAAAGTTTTCTCTGGAGATATTTCAATTGTAGATCTACCAAATTATTCCATAGAGTAAATAGACATCTGCCTAGATGACAAGTATTCAATATCAGATCTTTCTTGAAATTGATCATGTTCATATTCTAGAGATGATTCATAATTTTCTATTGTATTTAGGATTTGGCTATATTCACTAATGTTTGAAATAGTGAAGAGAGGTTGTATGTATTATTCATCATCGATCATTCATGTCATTTGTTGTGAAACCAGCTCCAAAAATAGAAGAAAAGAGATATCAACGCCTTAGAAATAAGCCACTTCGAGGGGGCAACCTCCAGTACATTACATGAATGAACAATTCTTGGATGATACAAATGACAAAACCTCCTTTCTATATATAGGAGTCCATGGGGCCACAATGTAATCCTAGTGGGGCCACAATGTAATCCTAGCCGACCTAACAATAATAATGTAAGGGCACAATAATAGCAATATGGGGGTTACAGGGGTACAACAATAACAATAAGTGGGGCTACACTAACATAATAAGGGACTACACTATTAATATAGGGACTTAACATGCCCCTCTCCTTCAAACAAGTGTTGTCCTCAACGCTTGATTATTTCTTGATGCTTTTGTATAAAATTATCATCCTCTCATGTGGAATCTTCTACCAAAAGGTTCTTCCACTTGCTGAGATATTCTAAAATTGATCGTACTTGTCGAGTTCTTGTTTCTGTGACTGCTTCAAAACTTATTTCAATGTGATGTTGATCTTCCTGTTGTTTCATTAGATTCTGCACCAAAGTTAGGTTATCCTTTGAGAGTTGGAGAACTTGTTGTTGATGCTCGATGTGATCTTCCACTAATTTATCATCCATATTAGCTATTATTTGATCCTTCAAAAAATCCAACTTAGCCTCCATTTTTGCTTTTAAACCATCTATGTCATCTTCGGTTGCTCTTCGTAAGATCGAAATTTTTTGCACTTGGTACCATAATTTTGATATCTCATACTGCAATTCTTCCTCTTCATGCATCATAGT
Organism: Pinus albicaulis; assembly: GCA_034641835.2. NCBI lineage: Eukaryota > Viridiplantae > Streptophyta > Pinopsida > Pinales > Pinaceae > Pinus > Pinus albicaulis. The sequence continues at coordinate 1,625,122,140 of CM076570.1, forward strand.
ATAGATTTTTGAAGGCTTAATGGGTATGGAATTATTTTTAGAGGGAATTTCAGAACCAAATACTGAAATATATGCCCAATAGGCCCTTAGAATCACTTCAAACTGATTTTTTTTTTTTTACGCAAGACTTATGCAATTCGTAAAAAACAACACACATTTTTCTTGCTTTTGAGGAGCTCGATATTGAAACTGAATTATCTCTGTTATTTTGGATCTTCAATATCTGAAATTTGGCACTAAGGTATCCCTCTGAATTCTCGTTTGAATGCCATAAGTCTGACCTAATTTGGATTCTTGAAGGCAAATTTATGTCCAATCTCCCACAATGACCCAATTATGGATTGGTTCAGTAGAGTGAACTTGTATGACTTGCCACGTGTCATTTTTTCCTCCTTTGGGTATGAAATTGATAGAAAATAAACTACGGTACATGTACTTGTGGCCACTTTTTACAGCATTCCAATCCGATGCTCAGAGAGAGATTTATGAAGATTTTCCCACGATAACCTCTTTGAGATGAAATTCGAGAGCCTGAAAAAGACCTAACTTCCACAGAACATATCTCCGAAAATATTGCGAACCAAGCTCTAAAATTTTGCGACGATGTTCCTCAGGGTTTCAGCTTCGCTCTCTAAAAATTTTAGTTTCTGACACTTAGTAGAAAAAAAGGTATAGTGCAAATTCTGCGATGACCAGTTTAGGTTAAATTCCAGAGCTTGCAAAAAGCCCTAACTTCCACAGATCATATCTCCGAAAAAATTGCGAACCAAGCTATGAAATTTTGCGAAAATGTTCCTGAGGATTTTTTCTTCACACTCTACAAATTGCAACTTCTAAACCTGCATAGAAAAACATTTATAGTGAAAATTCCATGATCACCGGTTTGAAGCAGCGAAAACCCTAGAATCCAAAGCTCTGATACCAAATGTTGTGAAACCAGCTCCAAAAATAGAAGAAAAGAGATATCAACACCTTATAAATAAGCCACTTCAAGGGGGCAACCTCCAATACATTACATGAATGAAAAATTCTTGGATGATACAAATGACAAAACCTTATTTCTATATAGAGGAGTCCATGGGGCCACAATGTAATCCTAGTGGGGCCACAATGTAATCCTAGATGACCTAACAATAATAATGTAAGGGCACAATAATAATAATATGGGGGTTACAAGGGTACAACAATAACAATAAGGGGGGCTACACTAACATAATAAGGAATTACACTATTAATATAGGGACTTAACAATCATCTATTTCTATGATTGCTCTTTCTGGAGGATACAAAGTAAATTTCTTAGTTGAATTACCATCATAAATATACATATCACCAGATCTACAGCTAATGAAAGCATCAACTGTAGCCAACCAAGGTCTTCCTAGAATGAGTGGGTATCCTCCTAGATTATTCTTAGGGGTTAATATCATAAAATCAATAGGATATTCCCAAGAATCTAGAGACACTGAAATCTCTTCTAACACACCATCTAGTTTGATTACAAATCTATCTGCTAATTGTAGTAATGTAGGTGTGTAAAGAAGATTAGGAAGCTTGATTTGTTCCATGGTTTTTTTACTCATGATGTTTATTTTTTCTCATAAATCAATCAATGTATTTGGAATTTCAATCCCATTGATATCATATATGTGTTTTGACTACTGGACTTTTGGGATCTAAATATTTTTGAATTGCAATTTTTCCCATCATTATGTCTGCTATTTTTCCTACAAGTTGGATTTTTTTTAATTTCTTTTATCTTTCTTCCTGGTTTCTTCATACTCAACTCTTTTATTGTTTTTTCTAAAATTGGAATTTCCTTGATGGCTTGTAATAAAGGAATTTTGAGGAAAACATTTCTCAATTCATCTAGGAAATCATAGTTAGGCAACATAATATGTTTTTCTACTCCTTTGTCAATTTGTAATCTTTCAGGAAAAGGAGGTGTAGAAGTAGATATTGATGTTTGCTCTATAACATGAGTTTAATTTATTTGTTGTTTTTGCTTTTTATCTTCAGAATTTTGGTTTTGGAGAGTTTCTTCTTCTTCAAATCTTTTATTGGTTTGTAGAGAATCCTCCTCATAATTGTTTTGTTCTTGAATGATTACAGAAGGCTTCCTCTTTTCTAATATTCAACCAGATCTTAGTTGGACATCATTAAGATCTAGAGGAGTAATCATATAGGTTGGAAATTGTTGACCTTCTAGCATATAGGTATTCTGAGGATTTTTATTGTTGGGGTTTGGTAATGGTTGGGCAGGTAATTGATTTGGCCTCTAAGGGATTGGTAGTGAGAGTTGTGGATTTGGATTTTGGATTGGAGGTTGTTGATTTTGTTGAGGGTTTTGCTGGAGAGGATAATTTGGGTATGATGGAGGATATTGATAGTGCTAGGAAAATATTCCATATGGATTCTGCATACCTTGAGCCCATGGTTGATATTGGAATTGAGTTTGAGGCCAAGGTTTCTGCCAAGAATTCCAATTTGGTGGGGGCTGAGTATTTATTTGGTTGTTAAACCCTTGAACTTGTGGCCCCTGCCATGGTCTTCTAGAGACAAAACAGAGATATTCTATAGGATTTGATGTTGTTTCTTCTTGGAAAAAAACCTTAAGACCAGGAATTGAAGGACAATTCTTAGTCTCATGACTTTCAAAACAAATCACACAAGTTTCTACAACTTTTGCTTCAAGAGGGCATTCTCTCAAAACATGTTTCTTTTTGCATTTTGGACAGAAAATAGCCAAAGCATTAGTTTCTGCTTTTTTCTTGTTTTGTAACTTAAGGGTGTTTATTTGATCACTAAGACTCCCTAAGATATCTGTTTTGAATTCATCAAGCATGTTTCCAATTTCTGCTCTGCTTACTGTTCCAGTTGCATATTTGTTTACCCTAGCAAGAGCAGGATCTCTTGGTCCTTTCAAAAATTTTGATTTTACTCTTGAGAGATTAATACATAGTTCCCCAATATCAGCTAATGGAAGTTGAGATATATCTCCCTTCCCCATAATATTAAGGATATCTATCCATTCATCTCTAATTGTTTTTAACAAAAGAGATTTTAGAGTATCTTGATCTAAATTTTCCATTTTTCCTCTCTTAATGTTATAATTAAATCTTTCAAGTAAATCCTCCAAATTTTCATCCTCTTTCTGCATCATTTTAAACACCTCCTCTTTGTGATTAACAAGTATGCAACAGTCCAAATACCTTTCTATAAATGCTCTCTTCGTATCATTCCATGTCCTAATAGATCTAGTGATTAGACTCATAAACCATTTTAGAGCTGCTCCTTTCAATGTTGAATGAAGTAATTTGAGCTTTTGTGCATCTTGCAGATAATCATAAGTTCTACACAAGATTTCAAATTCAAATAAAAAGGTCTCAGGGTCTTCACTTTTTAATCCATGAAAGTTTGGGAGAACAGAAGGTGAGATATTTTTCATGCTAGCATTTGTTTCTTCATCTATGATAGGAAATCCAAAAGAACTCTCGGTTCCTCTATTTCCTCTACCTATACCTCCTTATACATTTCCCCTACCTCTTCCTCTATCTCCTCCTCTACCTCTACCTCCTCCAAATAGTAAATTTTCTCCATTAAAAATTTCTCCTTCTCCCTCTCCTCCTTCTTCTCCTCTTCCTTCCATGATAGATTCCTTAGAACTAATATAGGATTCAGCCTGTAGGGTTAATTGTTCCTTTGGTTCTTCTATCAATGGTATGTTGAAGAAAGTTTCTTCTTCTTCCTCTTCACTATGGATTTATAATTCTTCAGCTAGGATATATTCCCCTATAGAAGTGAAAAAGGTTACTCCTTCTATTGGAGTCCTAGGAAAATCTTCCTCTAAGATTGCCTCAATAGATGAAGTAGGAGATCTTCCTAACTGGATATCAGATCTTAGAACTTCCGGAAGTCTATGACCATTGAAATAAGGGATATGAGTTTGGGATGGTGGTGTACTACTTATTGGCCTAGGTGGAGTGAGTGGTGTTGTAGGGATTAAGCTTATGCCTCTTACAAATCTGCCCCTAGAATCTATTTCTCTACGCATATCATTGTTTTTGGGATGTAAAAAATAAGGCTACCTAGTTACACTCCCCCGGCAACGACGCCAAAATGTTTAGTCAATTTAGTGTTCCTAAATTGTCTTCATTAATTATCAACCAGGGCTAGTAAACTAATGAAGTGTGATGCACCATATGTGCTTAAGCAGCCTATTTCTTACTTCATTGTGTTTGTTTATATTTTTTTTAGGGGGTTTTGTTCTTTGAGTTCTTTGAAATGACTAACCTAGAATTATGAAAAAGATTTAAGTTAATCTAATTTAACTTTAGAAGGAAGAAAAGGAAGTGTATTAAAACTAATCTAATTTTCATAAAATCAAACCTAAGGCTAAGAATTAGCTTAAGACCTATTTTTGGAAATCAAAGCATCTATTTATTTGGTTTTTTAATCCTAATCCATGGATCTACTTCTAGAATTGATATTCCTATGAAAGCAAGAAATGAATCAATTGTTGCACCTTCAGTTATCTCTCATCCAATTGTTAGGAGTGACCTATTGAGATGGAGTTTAGTAACTGTTAGTACTTTAGCATGCTAAGACTATAAAACAAAAAACAAGGAATGAAAACATCTAAGATGTGTCTAGCTACTCCAATTATTCAATTATAAAGAGTGACCTTCTTTGAAGTAATGTCTGAGTAAGATAATTACATTTGTTTTGAATTAAAGCACTAGGAAAGCTCTATAAATAACCCAAAAGTTGCATTACAGTCAATCATTCAACCATCCTTTCTTAATATGTTCAGATGAGTTCTTTATGGAGTGGTTTTTAGAAATATTATTCTTGCAGTCAAATGAGGGTCTTGAAGGTAAAAACATGCAAGGTCTAACTAAGACCAACCAATTGTATAATTGACTTTTCAGTAGTACTCAAATGTGAATCTTTTAACCTATTGAAGTATCTTTGGAGAAATAAATTATGCTTCTGGTTATTAGCAAGCAAATGACAGGAAATAAGAGAAATTCAACTACTACACATGTGAAACAATTAACCATTAATATGAATTGAGTATATTGGAAATGGTTTTCATGAACATCAATTTGACACAGTAATTGACAATTCTATTCTATAGAAATGAAAAGACAAGACAGTAAAGTTAAAAAACCATGGTTCCCATCACTTCAATCCTTATTCCAATATTGAAAACATAATTTCTATCTTCTTGAAATGTTTTGGAAGAATAAGTCTGCATAGCTATAATTTATCATTAAACTATTTGAAAAAGACTGGAAATGAAGCATAGCAAAAATTACAAAACAGAATGAAAGAAATCTAACTAGAAAGCATAATAAAAACCTCCTTTATAAGAAGGGGCCCTTTGCTACTAATTTTCTTGAATCCTATCTTATCAAAAGTGCAATCAAACCAACATTTGATAATTGAACTTCTTTATTGAAACAGAGATTTGGAAAACAGAGTATTCACTTGCGAATCTGAATTGTACTACACTCAACTTAACTATCTCGTTTTGTAGAACTGCTATTTAAAGGAGAATTAAATAAAAAATTATGAGCTACGTTAGCTACAGGTGGGTTTCTTGAATTACAATCAAAATAGGACTATTGGACTCATGATTTGCCTCGAAGAGCAAATCAGGAGTCCTATTGTTGTAGGTAACGTTCTTTGACTTGTAACTTTGACCGTGGGTTTCGGCACCTCCTTATGTCGATCTGGATCAAATGAGTAGGATAGAATCCATGTAGGAAGGATTCTAAAGACATCCATGTGGCTTGCTTCCTCAACTGACACTTTGAACCTAGTAAACCATAAGAGTGGCTGCGGAACACACAGTCAGCTGCAAAACAGGCTACATTCTGGAGCTAATTTGAAAAAACTTATCAAAATAGAAAAATCATGAAAGTATAAAGTGATAATCATTTAAATGTAACCTTGAGACAAAACCTTAGCATTCTTCACTGATTAAGGGTTATGAACTTATGGAAAAGTGGTGAAATGAGAAGAGAAAACTATAAAGGAGAAGGTAATATTGAGGTTCAACGACTTGAAGGCCTATTTATTGTAGAGAAACAATGAAAAACCCTAAACATCCAAAACCTAACCATAGGAGATGAAGTGCCAAAACTATAGGCCCCATTTGGGTAAATTGGTGTTTCAACTTACAGGGGTCATAACTTTGGCATCCTATCTCTGTTTCATGCACATGATACGTTGTTAGAAAGATCTATCTGAGGACTACAAATGTTAACCATGAATGTAGGCCCTATAATGTAATCAGATTTTCCAGCGGTGCGATGCCCAAAAAACATCTTTTAGGGCCTCAAAATGGCTCTAGAAGTTCAGGACCTGAAAAACTACTAAAAATAGTAAATTGTGTTGAAACTGAAAAACTGAAAGAACCGATAGTGCAGGTCCAAATGGAATAGGTGGGTGGCCACAAATATCCACGTGGCTCAAAACGACTCCGAAAGTTCAGGAACCGATAACTTGCTAAAAATAGTAAGTTGTTTTGAAAGTGAAAAGCTGCAAGAATTGATGGTGTGGGTCCAAATGGTATAGGTGGGTGGCCACCGATATCCACCTGGATCATGGATGTAGCGACCACTTAGTGACCATGAACCACATTTGAAAAAATATATATATCAGAATGCTCATTTTTCAGGTTTCCAACTATATAGTTTTAAATATGACTAAAATTTAACCAAGGTTGATGGATTATCTTGAGTGGTTGAGTGTTATAATTTACAAGTAGGAGGTTTCTAAATCAAGTCCCTAAGTTGTATGTCTTTTTTGACTTTTCGAACCTCAGTTGATTTTCCCATTACGTTAGGTTCCCAAAAATATTACCAAGGAGTTTATCATGGGTGTATTTTTCGGAATGAAGGAAGTTCTTAGGGGTTTTTTTTGAAGTTTTATTTCGAGGGAAAAAACTAGAATTCAACCAATAAGAGGCCCCTTGCAATTAACCTTCCTCACAACAAAAGGAAAACTCCTATGCATATAACCATCAATGGTGTCTCCAACTCTACCAACATCACCAATTATTCTAACATTGCATACACCTCCTTTAATTAGAACCCACACACATTCCTAAAAAAAGTCCATGCCTCTTCCACTAGTTGAAGCAAAGATTTGTAGTTTGGCTACAACTGCAAAACTCACATAAGCAAAAAATTTAAGCACAAAAAATGGTTCTCAATACTTTGAGGAAAACCACAGTCACCATTACAAGTGTGCATTACCCATTCCTTTCACATATTTATCCCTCACTTTTCTACAACAATGTCATCCACTACTACAACACCACACTTCACAATAAACACATGATCACATTGTATATTTTTGGTCTACTTCGAAGTCTATCCAAATGCATGGTTAATATTTGCATGTGTAATGACTTTTGATTCATTCCACCTAAATTTTAATCAATTAGAACACATGTTAAGAACTTAACACGTTCTCCTTGCTTCAACATTGCTTCAAACATTTCTTTTTTGAACAACATCAACATTTTAAACATTTGTTCTTTCTTTGACATTGTCCACTTTCGTAACATTTCCAGGCTATCCTGATTCCTTGCACACATGCCTTCTTTCTCTCTCTCTCTTTCTCTAGGTTATCTCTAATACCATGTCAAATAATGGGAAAATTGAAATGAAACAAATAATGACAAAAAACAAAGAAAGGTTATACATTATTAACTATACATCTTTGCAATTTATTATTTATAATAAACACCCATAGATACAACTACGATATAGCTTAATTGTGCAATGTTCCATGGAATATCAAACACCACCTTATCTACAAAAAAATATCAAATCAAATTGCTTAATAAATAGATGTCCAATAACTACATACTTTCAATAGTAGAAATGACACAAAATTAGATAACTCCATCATGCTAAAAATCAAAACAAGAAGAGGCTTCTAATTTAATTTTCCCTTAATTAAATTAGAAGAAAATTGTAATTCCACATCACATGATAAATTATCCGAGTTAAATAATTTAGGAATACTTAGTTGGTTTAGTTAATTCGAGTTTAGGTTCAAATTAGAAGCATGTAGAGCATCTCCTACATTATTGGAGCCATGGTCGAGTTTATTTTGATTTGTAATTAATTAACTCAATTTATTTGAGTTAAAATCAGTTTAACTAGTTCTAACTTATGGAGGAAATAAAGAGAGGTCAAAGTGTGAAAATTAGACTTAATTCATGTGCAGTGATAAATTAGATAACTGATAATTCACTCATAAATAATTCATGCATGTCAGTTCTGAGAAAGACCCTATTGATATTGGAGTTAAATGGAATTGTACTATCAGTTGTATAATCACTCAATTGTACAGGTGGTGCATGGAGTTAGAGGTGTTGGAAATATTGTCATTGATGGCAAAGGAGTGGATCAGGATAAACAAAGGTATACAAGAGTAGCAACAAATACAAAGAGCAGCAAGAAGGTATGCAAGAGCAACAACATGACAGAGGAGAAGCTCAAGGAACAACAAGCAAAGGAGTATCAATATATGCAGCACCAAGGGACAAAGGAGCAACAAATACATTGGTATTTGATAGAACATTGATGTTGGCATGTTGATTGAGCTGAATTGTTGTGATGCAAAGGCAAGACTCTAAGGAAAGCCAAGAATACATGACAAAAAATGCAAGACAAAGGCTAGATGCAAGACTCCAAGGCAAAGAGAAATATTGATGTGATGCATTAATGATATACATTGTTATTTGATGTTGGAAATAAGTTTATGCATTTAATCATTACATGTGGATGAAATTAATATTGGATTACTTATTTATTTTGTGGTCTGATATTCAAGATATGTAGTGTTTGGAAATGAATAAGTGGAAGGCAAAGAGTCAAGCCTATTCACTTCATATTCCTATGTGGGATACAAACAACCATAAAAATAACCTTATAAAATATGTGATTTTGGAAGGCATTTGGAGGTTAGAGAGTGGAAGAATGTGTGAGAAATGCTTGATATATTATGCATTAGTTACCTGGTGTTATTACTCAAAAAAAATGAAGCATCATTTGACAAAGTCTTAGAGGTTCATGTGTCAAAGGTAGGGTTATAGGATTCATTTCTCATTACTTGGTCAAGGAAAATTTTTAATTTTTCTTATTTAGCCTATCCTAAGGTCTAAACCCACCCTCATTCAAATCCCCTCATGTCACATTAATCATAATTTTCTGACATCTTTCATTTCCCAAGGTTATAGCACCAAAAGATTCATTTTATCCAAGAAACCACACTTTCGTAGCGAAATACAAAGAGAAAATGCACTTTTTGCTACGAAATTGCTAATACTTTCCTAGCAAAAATGCCCAGAAATACACTACGTATGCTACGAAAGTAAGGTTTCATGTCTGTCATGTCAAATTAGCTGTTAGGTGTTAGAAAATGATTTGAAAAGGATAGGTTAGATGCCATTTGAGTTAGTTAGGGTAAAGTTCAAGGTACATAGTCATGGCTGAAGTCATCGTCACTATTTTAAGCATGTATGAGTCATCATTATGTTATGAGTGGTCATCGAACTTCAAAATCTTTCCAAATTGAGTCATTTGTCATTTTATACTCCTTATTTCTGTGTTCTTGAGCTCTGGAGAGCTATTTCATTGAGCCCAAGCTGTGGCTATTATTTTCAAAGGTTTGCAGATATCATTGATTAAGCGAGGCAGAGAAGACATTATCAAGCCAGGCAGAGAAGACATTAAAGAACCATGGCTACAAAAGGAAGACAAATAAAGGCGGCCACTGTCTTAGATATGAGCCATCAGATATGAACCTGATGAATGAAGACCCAACAGTTGTAGAAGTCTTCAAAAGAACAGGATGTTTACAGTTTTGTGAAAGACTACAAGGATTCCATGTACAGGTTTCCAAAGAATTTTCCCTAAACTTCAATGGAACAAATAAAAAAGTGGGAATGTTGAATCTCACTATAACACCAGAGATCATTGCAGCAACAACAGGGATTCTAAGAGGACAAAGAAAAATGGTTAAAAGGATTCAAATTCAACATGGAGGAATACAAAGATTTTATCAAACTAGAAAATAGTGAATTTGACCTTACAAATTACATTCCAAGGAGTTGCATGAAGGACAATTTCTCAAAGCTATTGCTTATTATCCAGAAATATTTCACTTGTGAAGGAATATATCATAAAGTCTATTCTTACCACTTCAAGCTTCTCCTACACTTTGTTGGTAAGATATCTCTTGATATGCCTTTTTGTTTACACAGAAGTTTAGCAAAAATGGGCGATAAAGTTCAATATAAATCTGAGGGAATTGAAACCTCACTTTTTCATCATGGCTTAATAAAATTGTTGGTTTTAGATGAGTTACAAAGGCTAGTTAGAGACTGGTCTTCATTTCTGTTTGTTAGTGGTTTTGAAATGGATACCATTACCCCTAAAAGAACTCCTAAACCTAGAGGTATACCATCACCTTTAGTGGCAGAAAAAAGTGAACCAATAGGGGCAGAGCAAAGTGAACTATTCATGATGGAAATAGAGAAGTTGTAGAGACTTGATACACCCACTATTCCACCTGCAAAACAAAAGTCAATAATGAGAAAACCTACAAAACAAGAGCCAAATGTGAGTAAACAAGGCAGCAAAAGGATTACAAGGAGCCAAAAAGTGGCTAAAGGCAATTTAGAAGACATACTACATGCCATTGATAATGCACAGACTCTTATAGTTCAGGTTGAGGATGTAGATGAAGGTGGACAGAAACTCAAGAAAGTTAAATCAGCAAACATGTTAGAATTTGAAGGTGAGGATGAAGGTTTTATGTTTCAGGATAGGAATCCCATGACAAGGCATGCTAGAAAACTTTTAGAAAGCAGCAAAGAAGTTCATCCAGCCATTGACATTGTCCAGCCACCACCAATTATCATTGACTTACCTTCACCTGCAAAATAAGATCCAGTTAGCAAGGAAAAGAAAGGAAAGGAGAAAGTCATTGAAAAAATAGGGTTTGAAATCCTTGAATAACAGTTGAGGTTAGCTAATCATGAAGTAGCAGTCCTGAAGAAGGAGGCAAGGAAACATAATGTCCAGAAGGTTCAGTTTGAAAATATGAAAGAGGTTTGGGAAGAGCAGGTTGACAGTGTATCAAAGACCCTGGATAACACACAACAATTAATCAAATGGACTATGCCATTGAGGAAAGAGGTGAAACATGTCATAATAATGAATATGCACTTGAAATCTACAAACAAAAAGTTGAAGGATCAAGTTAAAGACCTCCAAGAATAGCTAGAATTGATTCCTGAGGAGCTGGAGAAGAAGGGTCTAAAAATGACAGTAGTTGAGGAGCCAATATCTCAACTCATCATAAATGAAGAAGAAACACCTCAAGACTCTTAGTTTGAGCTGGTTTTTACTTCAAAAGGTCAATGGCATGTTGAAAACCAAATTGTTACAGCTGGAAGGTACATTTTTGAAACTAGGCAAAAATATGGAATTTACACAGTTTTCCACAGTTTCGTAGTGTTTCTTAGGCTTGAAGCCAGGAAAACGCTACAAAACCACCTGTAGCTTTATTTTTGAATTTAAAACCACTTTGGGTAGCTTCCAAGGAGATGAAATGATATGGAGGATTTGTCAAGGCATGATGAACACAGTGCAAAATGAAAGAAGCAGAAAATTTGATTGCAAAGGTCATTTTTTGTACGCTACGAAACTGCCATACTTTCGTAGCAAGCTGTTTTGAAGGTTTCTAAGTAGGTTTATGGGAATTTTTGGACAAGTGGAAACTTTCAAAGGTTCAAGGGACTTTTTCAGCAATCATCCATGACTCGAAGACCATGAAATGAAGACAATCCATCAACTAAATCATGCATTGAAGATAAGGACCTGTTTTCCTGAAAAATAGGGTTTGTTTCCAGATTTTGAAGAGGGTAATTAAGATGTCAAGTAGTGATGAGTTCTAAAATAGCTCATTGAAACATGTGAATCATTAGTTTTCAGATGTATAATTGTTTTAAGAGATAAGGTAGTTGATGTAATAATTAGTAGTTTGAGTCCTATTAGGAAAAGGATTGTTTTATAGTGTAGATGTCATTTTCTCATTAAAGCACATGTTTTCCTGTTATGAAAGGTTTCATTAGGAAATTTCAATGAATCTAGCCAAGAGGCAGATCATCTTTCATTTAACAAGGTCTATTAAAAGGAAGATATTCGAAATTGTAAAGGGTTGGGGATTTTTTGCAATACTGCAACTTTATGTAATTTGATTGATATCAGTAATACAGAGGACTTTTTCTTGACCAACCTGAGATTCTCATGGATTTTTTAGTGCTTATATCATTTATACTTTCTATGTGTACCATTTTCAGTGGTTTTCATCTTTAATACTTAGAATTCATAATTGTATGCTCTGACTTCCTTTATTGATGAAATGGTTGTGTTATTTCATGTTTCATTTCTAATTTACCTCTGCTAAAAAATCTTACCTGACTCAGCTTCCATGTCAAGAGAAACTACCACTGAACTCTTGAATTCGTTGACTCCATAAGCCCAATGATTGTAGACTTGTACTCCTTTCAACCTAAACACATCACAATCAAGTTATTTTCCAAGTAGATTTAGCCATCTAGTTTCATCATTGTCAAATATCATTAACCCCTTTGAGAGAGCCCTCTTAGACTAAAGAGACTAAGCTTTAGTTACATTTTGGTTTGAAACAATCACATGAAGTTGTCTAATTAGTAGCCAATCAAGTACAATTTTGTGATAACATTTTGGTGCGTCTGTCGAGAGCCTGAAGACTATACTTTCCTGAAATTTTGAAGCTGAACTTCTCAAGGTAGTAGGAGCTCAAAAAGTTGTTCGAGGCTACATCTACCTTGATGACTTCATTCAAAATTCATATGATCAAAGGTGGCTTATGTTGACTGATAAAAGGTACCTTTTAAAACTCCTAATTATCCCACATTAATCATCAATCCGGGAAAGTCCTCTTATTTCAAGAGTGTACACAGTATGTGGCTGCTATTAATTCAGAGAGTAATGTTTCCTAAATTGTAGTAAAAATCTTGACATAATAGAAATGGAAGCATCTAATAAACCCCAATTGCAATTATTAAAGGAAATACCACAACTCAATCCTCTACTGAAATCAAACCATACAGCAATTCAAGAAATAGCATCATCATCTGAGAGCACAGTAACAATAACTCGCCTCCACTTAGCTGATTCAATCTAAACTATAATAAATCTTATAAAGCAACCAAGATAAGCATGATATCACTTCTGAGAGTCTAATAGCAATAATCAAACTCTTGCAGATGATCAAATCAATACAATATACTGTCTAGATGAGTTGCACTGTAATGAACCAAACTTAGATCAAATGACAACGATGTAAATTATAAACAGAACGTATATTATCTCAATACCAAAACGTAATGAACAGCTAGTGAAATAAACTCATGGAAATAATGAATTATCAATTCAAACAAACACTAATAGAATTGGAAATATAACACAAGGAAGCAGTTAAATTCACCAGAGGCTGGGCCCTTGGCTGCCAGCAAGCACTGCTAAATTACTTCAGATAATGTGAGAGAACAACAACTTCAACTATATATTAATCATCGAATTCAAGTACCATTACAGTATAATCACGTTCTTCAACATTGCATTCTGTAATTAAGCTTACAACTTGAAAATTAATAGAGATTCCCCTTTTGTTCTACAATCGCTTCCTTTTATAATCAAAAGGGGTAAAGAGTAAATAGTAAATGCGATCCCTCAGGATCTCTCGATCCTGAGGGATTCGCAACTGGTTTCTAACTTAAGACAGATTTTCTATTCCACACTGATTCTCTGATTTTCTCTCAGCCTTGTCCATAACCGATGCGTTCATTACTTTTCTTGTCGGATTCTACTGCTCCAACGTCAGGGAACAACAATCATTCCTTTTTTCACCTTCCTGCACAAAGAAAGGTAAGAGTTAGTTAAATCATAACTGTAACCAATTCCTTCATTTATTACCATAATTCCTCAATATATTAACACATTAAGTTATGAACAAGCTAAGAATCAAGGAAAATGATAGAAAACTAAATAGTAAATACATACCCATTTCATAACTCAACATGCTCCCCTGCTTACCCTGTTTCATGTCCTCATGAAAAGCAATGATTCTGATGGAGTGCAGTTAACGAGTAAGCTGGAGAGGGGACATAAAAAATTGGTCTGAAACCATGATGTTGAGCTAATATTGCAAAAGTGGGCCCTTCCTTACCTTCAAGCAATTCATAGATGGCGCTGTAACCTTCAAGTGGATACCAAATGATGGGACTATGAAACCGACACCCTAACCAATAGGGTCCCTCTTTTAAAATGAGGTTACTATATGTGATAAAAAGGGCTGCAGCTGCTTTCAAATTTTGGTAATTGAATGGTTCCCTGTCCTGTACACTACGATTGGAAATCGTCCACCTAAGTTTTGATGTGGCCAGAGAGCTTTCTCGAATGGATTGAAAATATGATACTCCGTTTTGTACAATCTCTCTATGAATAGGCCCTAAAACTTTAACCACCTCTTCCCTTTTCATCAGACTCTTGTGGTTGGAAAGAATTTGAAAAGGGTGCTTGGGCTCACCTCTTACCCAGAGATCCAATCTATGCTCTTGTATTTGGAAGGCGTTATGAGCTTTGAACCATTTAAGTTGATTAACTGCAAACGAGATAAAGGCCTGGAATTGGACATCTCCCACAAAAGGGTTAGGGTTCTTCTCAACCTCATCTGCTAATGCAAAATTGTGTAAGTAAAATTCACAGAGCAACCTTTGAACCTTTATACCATGCTATTTGCAGCAGTTTATAAAATCTTCAACTGTTTTTAATTCAATTCGTTTTCTAGCCCTTACGGCTTTAATTTTGAACAGCAAGTATCGCTCTAACAAAAACAAGGCATAGTTAGTGGCGGGAGCCCTACATGCCAAGACGTCTGTATATAACGAGAAGATGGTATCTGTCCGAGCTATGACCCTATCTAATCTTAGCTTGATTCTCTCTACTTTCTCTTTTGGTTTTCTATATCTATCGAAGGTCTCGCTCTCTGTCACATTCATTTCCCAAATCTACCTCTGCAATGCTTGATATCCTTTCTCGGCAACAGTTTCTTCTTCAAACCGTTCTAACGCAAGCCGAGCCTGTGCTAACTCTTCCTGAAGATTCAGAATAATGGGGTTATCATGTGTCATGATGTCTTTAGCTTGTAGGCTTGTCTGAGTGTCTGTGCTATGAGAAAGTATGTGTTCTGTCTGAGTCTCTTTATTATGGGAGGTCCAAGCCTCGGTCTAAGTATCCATGCTATGAGAGGGTACATCCTTTGTCTGAGTAGCTACATATACGAGAGTTTCATGATGTTCTTCTTTAATGATGGCTGGTTGAATGGGTATGGGCTTGGTTTGAGTCCTTGTAGTCCTCTCTTCATGTAATTCTATTTTCACGACTACATTTGTCGTCTCTAGGGTTTTATCTGGGACCCTTCCCGCTGTGATTTATTTTATTTTCCTTCCGAGCATTTTTACTATTTTGCGCAGCTTCTGCCGTTCTTTCCTAAACTTTTTCAATTTGGCTCTATACTCATTCGGAGGAGCAACTATCCTGCTAACAGTCTCATTAATAGCTTCTGCCTCTAAAGAGGCTGGTTGCTCATCCTGGCTCTGTTCTAAGGGGACCGTGTCTCCTGATTGAATATCGGCTTCCCGAAGCATCTCTGTCTCTACTCCTTCTCCTTGGCCTATGTTTTCTGTACTTAGGTTTTCCTGCCTATCTTCTACTGAAAGCTTGTCACCGGATTGGTGCACTGCTTCTCGAATGGCCTCTACATCGATTTCTTCTTCATGGCTTGCATCTGTTGAGGGAGATAGTCTTATGGTATTGTCAGCATTTTTAGGAGATTGGGTTGCTCCTAAGTTAGGATTGAGCGGGATTTCAGGTTGTATGTAATCGTTCATGTTAGCTAGGACCTGGGCCAATTCGAAATCATGCAACAAATCACCTTGAGGACTCATACTTGGTATTGATTTGTTTCTTTGTTCATCTCCAAAATGCCCTACTTCTTCCTCATGGTTTGATTCAAGGTTATCCTGGCCTTCCGACTCTGGCTGCAAGTGTTGTTCATTTACTGAGCTAGGTGGTTCTATAGGTTGGCTGGTACTATCTTGAGGATTTTTGGCCACTCCTAGTCTTGACCTCAACCTTGTGGATTGTCTGCATTTTTTAGATATGTTTCTTGGAAGGGTATTCATCTTTCTTTTCTGAACTCGGTTAAGTGCAGGCAGGTTTGAACTACCCTCGAGAGCTACCATTAGGTCATCCCAGCTTGTTTGCTGCTGGGCGAGGTTATAGCTAACTATTAGCCTAATCAAAAAGTGGTGGCTTACTACGGCTTCTTTGTGTTTGGACCGTCTTAACCTTTAGGCGGTGTCATGCAATAAAGAGTTCAAATATGCAGGTAAATTAATAGAGCATTTTTGTTTTAGAACTGTTAATATTTTAAGTTGACGCGGCCTTACCACGTCTTTTCGCCCGTCGCATGTAATGTAGTTCTGGATGATCCTTTCTAGCTCTCCCTATGGCTCTCCGAGAGAAGATGGTTGAACGCCTTTACCCCTTTTGACCAACTCCTGTCCTTCATCTCTAAAAGTCTCGATAGTGTCTTGTAACTTCAACCACTTATCAACCCACACAGGCCCTTCTACCGGTAATTCGGATACCTCCACTATCACTGCATCTGATACCATGATTTTCCTACCCCTTACCATAGATTATCCATTCTGTAAACTTCGTAAGAACTCGATGGCAATTTCCTCATTGGGTGGTTGAAATCGTGTAAAGTATGTTGTCCACCCAGCTTGAGCTAAAATTTCCCTAGCTGCATCAAAAACAGCCAGTATTAGCGATTCTTTGTGTACTGCTCTTCCTCCCATAGCATTGGAATTCTGAAAACGATAAGTGTAGCGATGAAAAAAACACAGCGATGAACGATAAGTAATGGAACAACAATTAAATATAGATATTGTTATTGAGAGCTGTTATTATACCACACACTCTATGATCATGGAATGTTGTATCATTATCAAAAAATCAAATGAAAAAAATGACAACGCATTCATAAATACAGTGGAGATCCCCGCCCCCGTCAAATTAATAGGTCGCCTACGACCAAATAAATGAAAAGGGGCAAGTGATGGCGGAGAAGTACAGGGGTAATGGAGTGGAAAAGTACGCTTATTAATGACAGAATCATAAAGAATAGGGGAGTGGTGAAATCAAGGCTTGTACCGTAAATTATGAATAAATGATAGGTTGTCATGATGTGGTATGATAAAGAAAAAGGGACAACATGCGCAAGAAAATGAAACTTTAGAGCCATTATTCCACTTAAACTATTGTGATTGATTTAAAAAAAAAATATTCATGCATAAAGGTTCAAGGTAGGTTAGGACCATAATCTCTCCATTGAAAATTGTATAAGAAGAGGGTATTATAATAGTTATTGATGTAAAATAAACCTTCAATACCATCAGCAAAGCTTTTGCTGCCCGCAGGCGTCCATAGCCTCGACAGAGTTGCTTTTTAACCCTTGGGAACCATGGTCCTCGACGTATAATTGGGGAAGTGTCTTATGATGTCCATAATAGAGACCAATGTGCTGGCTTGGTGACCAGGTGAACGCATTGCCATTCACTGGGAAGTAGCAAAAGTGGTCAGGCCGACTCATGATGAGACCTCCTGTTTCCAAGGACTTTATTTATTTAAGCATCCATTGGATCATATCCATGGTGTGGTGGCCATAGTGGGAATGCCACTTCGCTGCTGCCTTATGATCATGGTAGGTTGGCTCGTGATGAGACCCCCTATCCTCCATCTGAAAAATCATAAAATTGTTAGTGAATATATATATATATGTGTGTGTGTGTGTGTGTGTGTGTGTGTATTTACTCTCTTTTTTCTTTTTAGTCCCAATTTTATACATAGAGGGTGGCTTATCACTCCTTAAGAGTAGGGATGGTGGAAGAAGTTTGACATATCAATATAAAAAAAGTATACCCATAGTCTTATTGATAATGTATAGAGAGAGTTATACAAGCAAGGGGGAACCAGCATGGCATAGATAATCAATCAGTTTGATTTATAGTGGAAATGAGGACAATAAAGTGAGATAGATAAATGTGTCATTTTCTCTTCTTCTTTTTTTGGATCATTACAAAGAAATCTTGTTAAAGATGATAATAGTCACGATATTTGCCTGTTCCACTAGAGCTCCATATTTGTTTTCTTTAAATATATATTGTACCTTCCATGCCATTAAGGAGATTATAAATAGTGAAACTGGAGTGGTCTAGGGATGATTATGCAAGGAAGAGAAAGAGAATGTTCTCAAAAATATTCACAAAGTGCTATTCTTTTTAAAAAAAATCCACACAAAAAGTGTTTTTCCTTAAAAGGAACAGCAGTTGTTCCCTATAGGGAATAGCAAAAGAAAATGCACAAAAATGTGTGTTGTTCCTTATAGGGAACAACAAAAGAAAATGCAAGCAAAAATTTTTGTTCCTTATAGGGAACAGCAGTTGTTCCCTATAAGGAACAACAAAGCAATCTACATAAAAAAAATTGTTTTTCTATGTAGGGAACAGAAAAGCGAAATACACACAAAAATTATTGTTCCCTGAAAGGAACAGCAGTTGTTCCCTGTAGGGAACAGCAAAGCAAAATGCACATAAAAATTGTTGTTCCCTGTAGGGAACAGCAAAGCAAAATGCACACAAAAATTGATGTTCCCTGTAGGGATTAGCAGATGTTCCCTGTAAGGAACAACAAGAGAAAATACACACGATCATTGTTGTTCCTTTTAGGGAACAACAGTCAGCTGTTCCCTAGAGGGAACAACAAATGGGAAAAAAAGAAAAAACTAAAGTACAATCTATTATCAAGCAAATCCAATCAATCAGAAAGGAAAATTTATGTATAGGTTTCAAGAAAAAATACATTTCTTCACTGGACTGGCGCTGTGGAAGGGTTTCCCTCATCAGCAAGAATTTTTATTATGGAATCTTCCCATATATGTTGGTAAAAGGATTCCCTTGTAAGCGGTTTGTGATAGAGGCGTACTTGATGTTTGTTTGCTTTAAAAGAGTGGCCAGACCCATCAATGGTGGCTAATGTAAGGGTGCCATTGTCATGCACCTCTTGTATCTCATAGGGGCCTAACCACCTGGTCTGAAGTTTGCCCGAGAAATCCTGGAACCTAGAATCATACAAAAGTTCCCAATCACCTTCATGGAAGATCTTCTTCTTGATGAGGGCATCTTACCATTTCGCTCTTTTTTTTTGGATTAGTGTAGTATGATGCAGAGAAGATAGCCCGATTTCATCTAATTCGTTGATTTGATGTAGTCTATTGATCTGTGCTTCGTTCAAGTCCAAGCCTACTTCTTGAGCTATCCTCAATGTCTGTATTTCAATTCTATTGGGAAGATAGGTTCTTTGCCAAAAACTAACTGGTATGTGTAGAAATTATATAAATTATGTGTTATATGTCCAAGATTCTCTTGATTTCACACTATTTTAGCTTCATGCAAAATGCAGAATCTTTTCCACCATTGATCATCTGCGGAAATTAAATCAAGATTGCAATGCACACATGAAACAATAAAAATTCACACACATTAACACAGTTGTTTAACGGGAAAGCCTGAGGCTGAAAACCCCAACTATCTGTATATAATATATGTCATAGAGATCATGTAACAATCCTCATACAAATCTGATCATATCAAGCTCTCAGTACAATACAATCTCTACACACTAACCAAGCCCGATCTTGCAAATCCATGCACCGGTCTTTGCCACCTGCTAGCCTGCCTCTACTGTGCAATCCCTGCTGAAGAATGGCTTTGAATGAGTTCAAATTACTCGAGCCTTTATAACGCAATCCTCATTGGCATCTCCACTAAGTGTTGGATGAAATCAATGCATCACTATAGTCACAACTGATAGTCACACTTGCCCTTTCACCTATCTCTCCACTGGTCTCCATTGAAACTGCCATGCACTGCAGTTAACTGATGTATTCTTCAGTTTATTAATGAGTTATTATTTAGCAAATTAATTCACTCCACTCTCACTAGTGTATCAATCAGTTAGACTAGATACAACTAGCTCAACTAAGTCTAACTGAGTTAAACTTAATATAACTCCACCAACTACTTCTCCAACTCCACCAAACTCTACCACTTGAGTTCTAACTGAGTTCTCCATGCAATAGCTCCAGTAAACCATCAGGAATAGCGTAATTCCTTCTATCAGCTGTTGTGCCACATCTGTGCACTTAACTGAAGTGCTCCAAGAGAATAAGATAATGTTTAGAGTCCAAATATTATTAAGAGCTAATAATATTCGACATATCTATTTTTAGACTAGCAGTCTAAAAATAGACTCCGCCTAATATGTCTAAAAATAGAAGTCCATCTATTTTTCCAACTTGACCAACCATCCACAAATAGCATCTTGCAACTCATAGAATATGATCGACATGTCTAAAAATAGACATAGTCTAAAAATAGACTTTGCGCCAAAAATAGCCTGCAGGCCCACTTAGTGAAGGCGACTCTTTTCACTAAGCTCGTCATCTTATTGAATCTCAACACTCCCTCTCAACAAGATAGGGATTATCTGCCACCCCGATCCTGTCTCTATGATATTCGAATTTGCTCCTGGTGAGAGCCTTCGTCAGAATATCTGCATCCTGATCCTCCGTAGGAATGTAAGAAAGCAACATGATCTTATACTACACACAATCTCTGATATGATGGTACCGGATGTCAATATGTTTAGATATATCATGAAATACTGGATTAACCGAGAGTTTAATGCAACTCTGATTATCACAATATATCACAGTAGGATCTAAATGAGAACCGAACAAACCGACCAGGATCTTCCTCATCCATATAGCCTTGCATGCAGCCAAACTTACTACCATGTCCTCGGCCTCCGCTGAACTGAGTGCCACAGATCTTTGTTTCCTGCTGTACCAAGAAACTGTTGTAGATCCGATACTGAAAATCCCTCCAGACGTGCTCTTTCTATCTGTTGGGCTTCTTGCCAAATCTATATCCGTGAAGCCATGCAACTTCACCTCATTCGACCAGTGCCTGTACCACAATCCATACCCAGATGTGCCCTTAAGATACCTCAATACATGCTTTCCTGCCTTCCAAATGAGCTTGGTAGGCTTCACCATTTCTTGTGAAAGTTGGCTCACAACATAGCATATGGCTGGTCGTGTATTGACTAAATATATGAGCGAACCAACCAACTGTCGATAAACAGTGGTACCCACTACCTCTGCCGATGTAGCATCCTCTTTCCTCCAACCACCAGGAAGAGGAGTGTCGATAGGCTTGTAGCCTTGCATGTGAAACTTCTCCAATATCTCCTGGGCATACTTGCCTTGAGACACAAATAGTTCACCTTTCCACTGCCAAATTTCCAATCCCAGGAAATAATGAAAGAGGCCCAAGTCCTTCATCTTGAACTCCTTTGCAAGATCTGCCTTGCATGAGTGTATCAACAGTTCATCACCCGTTAGTATTAAATCATATACATAAAGCACAATGATCAAAAGCTTACCCTCCACCATAATCTGGTATAGGTTTGGATCCACCTCACTTTTGGTGAAACCAAGTCTGGTGAAATAACTGTCTATCCATGTGTACCAAGCACGGGGTGCTTGTTTCAGCCCATACAACGCTCTTTTGAGCCTGCACACATGCAACTCACTACTGAAGATTTATAATCCTTCAAGCTACTCAATGTACACCTCCTCCTTAATGATTCCATTGAGGAACGCAGTCTTCACATCCATCTGATGAATGTTCCAACCCATCTGCGCTGAGAGAGCAAGGATGGTCCGTATGGAAGAATACCTTGCGACAGGTGCAAAGGTTTCTCCATATTCGATCCCCTCAATCTGTGAGAAGCCCTGGGCAACAAATCTTGTCTTATACTTCTCGACTCTCCCGTCAACAACTTGCTTCACTTTGTAGATCCATCTCGAACCTACCACTGATTTCCCTTCTGGCCTTGGGACAATTTCCCATGCACTGTTTCTGACAATCGAATCATACTCTTCCACCATGGCATCTACCCATGTGGGATCCTCCACAGCTTCCTCGAAAGAGGATAGGTCAGTCACGATACACTTTCTCATCAGAGCCATGTATCCAGTAAATCGGTCGGGTGTCTGTCTCTGTCTGCGTTGTCATGTAGGAGCTCCTACATTTTTTGCTACATCAAGATTCAGTCGCTCAGCTTCAGTAGTGCGCTTCCGCCCTCTGATTTTTGGCACTGCATGAGTGGTTTCTTCCACTCCATGAACCTCCTCTTGTGGCTGATCCACATCTTGAGGCTCATCTTTAGGAACAAGTAGCTCCTCCTCTACATGCAAGTGTAGCGCCCTCTCAAGCGACAACTTCATGAATTCCTCATCAGAAATTTGATATCTGTACGTAGTCATCCGGTATGCGGAAAATACACATGATAATTGTGGGGTTTTTAGTGTACCCCACAAATATCCCAGCCTGCGCAGTCGGCTCCGGCTTCTTCACAGCATCCTTAAATGCATGTGAATGCAGCGGTGAGCCAAAATCTTCAAATAGAATTCTCGAGCTTCTTACGAAAAATATATCTTGGGTGTGTCATGCCAAGTACTCTATGAGGACAATGGTTTTTCACATAAACTTAGTAGTGTTGTACCTCGACCCAGTGTATGGGAAGGACCTGATCATGCGACATCGCCCGTGCAACAGCCACGATCGTTATGTTCTTCCTCTCCGCGACCCCATTTTGCTGTGGTTTATGAGGCGCTATGAGTTCTCTTTGAATTACTTCTTTGCTACAGAAGTCCTTGAATTCACCAGAGATGTATTCACCACCATTATCGCTCCTTAGAGATTTCACCTGCTTCCCCAGAGCTTTCTCAGCCCACGATTGCATTAGCTCTTTGAACTTTGAGTATGTCTCGCTCTTCTTTTGCATGAAGAATATCCGGCCTGCAGAGAAAATTCATCAACAAATCTTCCATATTACCTATTTCTTTGCTTTTGAAACCGAAAAGGTCCACATATACATGTGAATTCTCTCAAGGATCGTCGAAACATACGACTATCCTTCTCATGAAAAGTGGTCTTCATTTTCCCAAAGTACATCCCCTTGTGTTCCACGAGCATGAGTGTACCTTTGGGAAGCCCAGTAGAAATCTGCTGCAAAATTTTCAAAGCGCCATGGTGAAGATGGCCCAATCTCCTGTGCCACAATTCGCCCTCATCCCGGCTCACCACTCCTTCTGCTTTGCCTGCCATAGCTGCGCAACCATCTACCTGCAATTGATAAATATTCTTAACTCAAATCCCTGTCCTCCTGGTTTGACCAGTTGTTTTATGGCGCAAGAAAGCTTTTCCCTCGCTAAAAAAAATATCATAACCCTTGTCTTTTAAACATCGCCACGGAGATCAGATTCTTCTTCAATCTTGGAACATGCATGACATCCTTCAAGACGAAAGGTTTACCGGACACCCTCTCAAAGGAAATGGTCCCGATACCAGTCGCATTGTATCTACCATCATCGCCCATCTTGATGTTCACTCCAAGATCCTTTTCCTCCAGATCACTAAACAAATATTTATCTCCGGTCATATGGAAAGACGCACCACTGTCAAGAAACCACACCGATCCCATCACACTTGAAACCAAGCATGCGATTAAAGAAAAATCCAACTCAAAATGTGAGGCTAAGGCCTCTCCATCTGTAGATCTAGTAGACTGCTTATTCTTCTTCTTCTATGGGAAAATAGTGGCAAAATGCCCGTGTTGGTGACAATGAAAACACTTCACCTTGGACAAATCCTGCTTCTTGCCTTTAGCATCGGATTTGGAAGATTTCTTCAATTTTCCTTTCTAAGATTTAGCAGCCAAAGCGCAATTTTCTTCATCTTCATTCTTCGATGAACATCCATCCCTGGTACCCTACCTTATCTCCTCCTACATAAGATCTGACCAAAGTCACTCCCATCCTGGCAGTTTCTCCCGTCCATTGACAAAGTCTTCGTAGCTATGCCAACTCTTCGGAAGACCAAGGAGAGCCAAGCTCACCAAGTCTTCTTCATCAACAGTAACCCCCACATTTCCCAGTTCATCCTTACAGTGGACAAACTTTGTGAGGTATTTTGGAATATTGTCGCCTTTCTCCATTTTTATTTTTCTGAGCTTGTCTTTAAGCACCAACTTCCTCTGGTCACTTCTTCTTTGGAACAAGTATGTCAAAGCCTTCCACATTAAGAATGGAGTGGCTTTACTGTGAAGGCTGGACACAATGTGGTCCTTCACACCTTCCAATAGATTCCTTCAACACTTTGCTACCTTCTTTTGCCATGCGTCAAGTGCGACTGCATCGCTAGAAGCGGGCTTCGGAATATCAGCATCTATGAACTCCTTCAACCCATTATCATCCAGCACCGCCTCTGTTTTGTCCTTCCATGCTATGTAATTCGAGCTCCCATCAAGGGCATACTCCAATCACAATCCGTTGAAAGACATTTCAATGAATGCTCAACTTCGACACCAAGAAAACACTGCAGCAAATTCGAATTCCACCAACACAAAACTCAACCACTTCAATAATTGCAATCTACTCCAATGATCAACTACTCTGATACCATGTAGAAATTATATAACTTATGTGTTATATGTCCAAGATTCTCCTGATTTCACACTATTTTAGCTTCATGAAAAATACATAATCTGTTTCACCATTGATCATTTGCGGAAATTAAATCAAGATTGCAATGCACACATGAAACAATAAAAATTCATACACATTAACACAATTGTTTAACGAGAAAGCCTAAAGTTGAAAACCCCAACTATCTGTATATAATATATGTCATAGAGATCATGTAACAATCCTCATACAAAGTTGATCATATCAAGCTCTGAGTACAATACAATCGCTACACATTAATCAAGCCCGATCTTGCAAATACATGCACCGATCTTTGCCACCTGCTAGCCTGCCTCTACTACGCAATCCCTGCTGAAGAATGGCTCTGAATGAGTTCGAATTACTCCAGCCATGCTCACGCAATCCTCATTGGAATCTCCACTGAGTGTTGGATGGAATCAATGCATCACTATAGTCACAACTGATAGTGACACTTGCCCTTTCACTTACCTCTCCACTGGTCTC
This sequence comes from Pinus albicaulis, assembly GCA_034641835.2. NCBI lineage: Eukaryota > Viridiplantae > Streptophyta > Pinopsida > Pinales > Pinaceae > Pinus > Pinus albicaulis. The sequence continues at coordinate 1,625,147,466 of CM076570.1, forward strand.
CACTGAAACTGACATGCACTGTAGTTAACTGATGTATTCTTCAGTTGATTAATGAGTTATTATTTAGTGAATTAATTATCTAATTAATTCACTTCACTCTCACTAGTGTATCAATCAGTTAGACTAGATACAAGTAGCTCAATTGAGTCTAACTGAGTTAAACTAAATACAACTCCACCAACTACTTCTCCAACTCCACCAAACTCTGCCACTTAAGTTCTAACTGAGTCCTCCATGCAATAGCTCCAGTAAACCCTCAGGAATAGTTTAATTTCATACGTGGGCTGTTGTGCCACATCTGTGCACTTAACCGAAGTGCTCCAAGAGAATAAGATAATGTTTATAGTCCAAATATTGTTAAGAGCTAATAATATTCGACATATCTATTTTTAGACTGGCAATCTAAAAATAGATTTCGCCCAATATGTCTAAAAATAGAATTCCATCTATTTTTCCAACTTGACCAACCATCCACAAATAGCATCCTGCAACTCATAGAATATGATCGACATGCCTAAAAATAGACATAGTCTAAAAATAGACTTTGTGCCAAAAATAGCCTACGAGCCCACTTAGTGAAGACGACTCTTTTCACTAAGCTCATCATCTTTTTGAATCTCAACAGTATGGGGAGTATCTTGTTGTATTTCTCCATGTTGTGCGATATGCCCACAGGGCTTTTGGTAATCGGGTAGCCCAGTCATGTCTATGAGATGCGACTGTCTTTGTTAGTATTTCTTCGATTACTTTATTGGTACTCTCTACCTAGCCGTTCACCTGCGGGTGGTATGGAGATGTGAATTTGTGCATGATATGATGATTTTTTAATGTTTCAAAAATCTTATGGCCTACAAATTGTGGCCCTCTTTCCGTGACTACTTCTCTAGGCAAGCCATACTGCACAAAAATTTGGAACAGAAAGTGGATTATTGAGTCCTCTGTTGCCCTTGGTAATGCTTTCGCCTCCACCCATTTAGTCACATATTCTGTTGCAACCAGTATATATGTCTTTTGATTAGATGATGGGTTTATTAGGCTAATGAAATCTAATGCCCATTGTTCAAATGGTTCAATGACTAATTGTGGATGTAGGGGCATCTCGTCAGACTGTCTAGGGTGGCCCATTCTTTGGCAATTATCGCATGCTTGGAAAAACTTCTTAGCATCTTTAAAAATGGTGGGCCACTAATAGCCCATCTGTAAGACTTTATGTCTAGTCCTGCGATCTGAAAAATTTCCACCACAAGGCCCATCGTGGCAAGCTTTTAAGATGTCGAATATTTCATCTTCCCTGACACATCTTCGAATATGCATATCGGTTCTTGTATGAAAGAGATATCCTTCGATCCAGGAGAACCGAGTGCCACATTCTACTATTAGTTTTCTTTCACTAGGCATCAGGTGCTTGGGTAATTTTCCCACTGCTAGGTAGTTTTCAACATCTGCGTACCATAGTGTTTTCACGGTTACAGCAAATAAGTGCTCATCTGGGAACTGGTCTTCTACTGCTGCCGAGTCGTCTATCTTTGGCACACGTGAGAGGAACTCTGCTACTGGATTGTCCTTTCATGGTCGATATTTGATTTTTATGTCAAATTCCTGCAAAAGGATCAACCATCGTGTCACTCTTCCATTTGTAACAGGTTTATTAGCTAAACATTTAATAGCAGAGTGATTAGTATACAAAACCACATTGTATCCTGTTATATAGTGTCTGAATTTGTTAATAGCATAAATAACGGCTAAAAAGTCTTTCTCTATTACTGTGTAATTAAATTCAATAGGGGCTAGTTTTTTACTAATGTAATATATAGCATAGGGTTTCTTTTCTTCTTCTTGTCCAAGAACTACCCCAATGGCTGTGTTTGATGCATCTGATGAGATTTGGAATGGTATATCCCAGTTTGGTCCTCGTAGAACTGGTGCTGTTGATAGTAGTTGTTTTAGATATGTAAAGGCAGTGTCACATTTTTTAGTCCATATGAAATCACTGTTTCCTGTTAAGGCATATAATGGTCAAGCAATTTGTGAAAAAATCTTGATAAATCTATGATAATATCCAGCAAATCCCAAAAAATATGTACCTCTGTTTGAGTGTAGGGAGTAGCTTGTAAAAGAATTACCTGTATCTTTGTCAGATCTACCTGAATTCCAGCTGCTGAGATATAATGACCTAATATCAGGCCTTCTATCATCATCATATGGCACTTTTCGTGACTTAAACATAGGCTGGTAGCAACACATTGTTCCAAGACTTTTTTCAACGTCTGTAATGCTTGCTTAAAGTCATCTCCATAAGATGTGAAATCATCCATATATACTTCTAATCCTTCATTTATCAAGTCTGCAAAAATACTGAGTATGGCTCGTTGGAATGTGGCAGGTGCGTTACACAATCCAAAAGGTAATACCCTGTAGGAAAATGTTCCCCACGGACAAGTAAAAGTAGTCTTATCCTGGTCTTCAGGGGAAATTTGGATTTGGTTGTAGCCACTGAAGCCATCCAAGAAAGAGAAAAATTTATTCCCTACTAGTGTATCTAGGACCTGATCAATAAATGGAAGGGGAAAGTGGTATTTTTGCATTGCCTTGTTGAGTTCTCTATAATCAACGCATATTCGCCATTTCCCATTCTTTTTGGGAACCATAACTAATGGAGAAACCCATTTACTGTCAGATATAGGATAGATAAAATTGACATCTAACAGTTTTTGAAGTTGTTCTTTAACAATGTCTTTTACGTGAGGGTTTAATCTACGCTGAGGTTTTCGAATGGTTTTTGCATCCTTTCAGTGTAGATTTGATGCATGCATAGCTGAGGGTCAATCCCTTTCATATCTATGTAGTCCCAAGAAAAAGCCTCTTTATTTTTCCTAAGAACTTGAGTAAGTTTTTATTGTTGGTCATCACTCAATTACTGTTAATGTTGAGGATTTTCCCTGGCTCAATTTTGATAGGTTTGCTATTATAAAAAATGGTTGTTGGAATTTTCTGATCATTGATTTCTCTCAGGGGATATTCTTCAATTTCATTGTCAAGGACTGCTTCAATCATGTGGCATTTCAGACTTGATATTGTGGCAGGATGATTGATAAAAGTATTAATAATATCGTCTTCAGTTTGGTTTTTGAATTCAAGGGCATCTCCCACAGTTAATGGTGACCAAATATTTTAAGTGAAGTATGTTGCAGGTTGTTTCCTGGTTTTCATAATAGTCAAGCTCGGTTGAGCAAGGGGGTATAAAGCTAAATTTTTCACATCATTCCCCCTATTTATAGTCATACTGCCTATCCGACAGCTAATATAAGCATCGGCAGTTGCTAGCCAAGGCCTTCCTAGTATTAAAGGATGTCCATCTAGCCGATTTCTAGGATTGATGATCAAGAAATCTATTGGGTATTCCCAAGAATCTAGAGACACCATTACATCTTGTAATGTCCCTTCAGGTTTGACAACCGATCGGTCAGCCAATTCCAGCAAGTTCGTGGTTGGATCTAAGGCTGTAATGAAAGAGAATCCAGTTCACTTGTTGAAATGAAAAATGATGCAGTGAAGGTGGAAGTCAATATGATAGTAGAAAAAATTCCAAGATGGGAAAGACTAAGTTGAAAGAAGAAGATAAGCCTTCCACCTCATATGACAAATTTGATTCTATGATGAAGACAATATAAAAAATGATGGATAGGCTTGCCCTTGGGAATGCCTCTGCTTCTCCTGCACAACATGAACCTCAGTTTAGATAAAAGACCTCAAAACCAGTAGAGATCAAGGGAAAACAGAAATCAGCCACCTAACCCTCAAGTAAGGCCTCCTTTTCAACAAAACTTATTTGATGAAGAAAATCAACTTGAAATACAAGAAGACTCAATTCATTGCTTAGATGAAAACATGTCAGGGATGTTTTTAACTAAGGAGGAACATGATGAGTCAGCTCATGAAGTAAACAAGGTTGAGGAACCATCTGATTATCTTAAAGGGTATCAACATGCAATCTTTGAGATGCAGAAATAGTACAACCTCACAAACAGAAATGTTCCAATTACTTAAACAAAACATGTTAGGTCCCTATATTACTAGTATAGTCCCTTATTATTGTTAGTGTAACCCCCTTATTTTTATTATTGTACCCTTGTAACCCCCATTTTATTATTATTGTTCCCTTAAATTATTATTGTTAGGTCGGCTAGGATTACATTGTGGCCCACTAGGATTACATTATGGCCCCATGGACTCTTATATATAGAAAGGAGGTTTTGTAAATTGGATCATCCAAGAATTGTTCATTTATGTAATGTATTGGAGGTTTCCCCCTCGAAGTGGCTTATTTATAAGGCATTGATATCTCTTTTCTTCTATTTTTGAAGCTGGTTACACAACATTTGATATCAGAGCTTTGGATTATAGGGTTTCGCTGCTCCAAACAGGTCATCGTGGAATTTTTGCTATAAATTTTTTTCTACAGAGTTTCAGAAGCTGAACTGTTTATAGTGCGAAGCTTAAATCCTGAGGAATATTTTCTAAAAATTTCAGAGCTTGGTTCGCAATATTTTCGGAGATATGATCTGTGGAAGTTAGGTCTTTTTTCAGGCTCCTAAACAGGTCATCGTGGCATTTGCGCTATAAAATTTTTTCTACGAAGGTTCAGACTCTGAAATTTGTATGGTACGAAGCTGAAATCCCGAGGAAATTCGTCAAAAAATTTCAGAGCTTGGTTCGCAATATTTTTGTAGATATGATCTGTAGAAGGTAGTGCTTTTTTAGGCTCCTGAATTTCATCTCAAAGAGGTGATCGTGGGAAAAGTTCAATAACTCTCTCTCTGGGCATCGGATTGGAGTGCTGTAAAAATTGGTTGCAATTACACTGACTGTAGCTTCTTAGCTATAAATTTCAGAGATAAAGGACGAAACAGTGACACGTGGCAAGTCGTACAAGTTCGATCTACTGAACCAGTGCATAATTAGGTCATTGTGGGAGATTGGACACAACTTTGTCTTGGAGAATCCAAATCAGGTCAGACCTGTGGCATTCGAAATATAATTCAGAGGGCTACGTCAGTACCGAAATTCAGATATTGGAGTGCTGCAATCATAGAGATAATCCAATTTCAATATCAAGCTCCTCAAAAGCAAGAAAAAGGTGTGTATTTTTTTTCCGAATTGCATAGGTCTTGTTTGAAGAATCAATTTGAATTGATTCCAAGGGCATATTGTAGAATATATATCGGTATTGGGTTCTAAAAAATGCCCCGTAAAAATAATTCAACACCCATTAAGCCTTCAGAAGGCTCTACTATGACTCATGAAGATGAAGAATTGCAACATGATCTATCAAAATTACAAGAGCAAATGCACCAAATTTCGCTCTCACAAAGAGCAGAAAAAAATGAAATGGAAGTTTTGAAGAAAGGCATGGAAGAAAAGATGGAAGTTTTGAAGAAAGGCATGGAAGCTAAGATGGATGGCATGGAAGCTGGCATGGAAGCTAAGATGGATGACATGAAAGACAACATGGAAAAAAACATGAAAAACATGAAGAATGATCTAAAAGTAGACATCAAAGGTTTGACCAAGTTGATACAAGAAATGTTTCCTAATGGTGAAAAGATAGTAGAAGAACCTCATGATGAGAACAAAATAAATGTTAATCGTGATTTCATAAACTCTAATGTTAGCGGGAAGAACCACCATATTCCAAAAATGGATATGAGGAAGTTTGATGGAAAGGATCATGTAACATGGATACTACAGATGGAGCAATATTTTGATCTCCATAACGTGCAAAACACACAAAAGGTACGCATTGCAACTTTACATTTAGAACAAAATACATTTGTATGGTATCAATGGCTTTACTCCCGTAAAAAAATTGTCACTTGGTCAATTTTTACGGAGGAAATGATAGCACATTATGAGGATACAAAGAGCAACACCTTCTTTACCCAATTGATAAATCTCAAACAAAAGGGTTTAGTGGGCAGCACATTGAGGACTTCCAAAAATTGAGTATAAGGGTAACTGATATTTCAGAGGACCACAGGATTGATCTCTTCTTAGGCAGTTTAAAGGATAACATTCAACATGAAGTTCGTATTCTGGAACCTGATTCATTAGAGAAGGCATTCAGGTTGGCAAGAAAAGTTGAATGTAAAATTATGGCAACAAGGAAGTCAACTACTCAATTCTATAAAGAAGGAAGTGTGGCTACATCTAGATTTCCACAACCTACAAGGTTGACACCACAACAATTGGAAGAAAAAAGAGCAAAAGGGCTTTGCTACATTTGTGATAGCAAATACACTAAAGGTCATAAGTGTGCTGAGAAGAAATTATTTTACATAGATTGTGAAGAGGAAGAAGAAAATGAACAAGAAGAGGATATACACCAGGAACCAACCCTAGAAGAGGAAGAAATGAATCCGACCATATCGTGTAATGCACTAGCAGGAATTACCACTCCTCAAGCTCTCAAGATAGAAGGACAAATCAAGAAGAAAAAGGTAATAGTGTTGATTGATTCAGGTAGCACCCATAATTTTATTCATTGTAAGGTAGCCAAGGAATTAAATTGTTTCCTATACTCAGCACCAGAATGTCAAGTGATGGTTGCAAATGGAGGAACTATAAATTGCTCTGGAAAATGCCATAATATCAAGCTAACCATGGGGAATATGTATTGAATAGTCCAATGCTTTCCATTCCTATGGGAGGTGCTGATGTTGTACTAGGAGTACAATGGTTACAATCTTTGGGGACGGTAGCTTTTAATTTTCAAGACCTTTTCTTGAAATTTTTTTCAGAAGGAAAGGAAGTCGAATTACGGGGTATTGCGGGGAAGCCAGGAAGGATAATAAGCTCTAATGTCATGACAAAGCTTCTAAAGAAAGAACAGCGAGGCGTAATTGCACAATTATGCTCACTAGAAGTTCCAACATCAAAATCATCTATTTCTGCAGATCTCCAACAAATCTTGGACAATCATTCCAAGGTGTTTGAAACTCCCAAAGGACTCCCACCTATTCGTGATCATGATCATGCTATTCATTTGATTCCAGGAAGTGTTCCTCCAAACATCAGGCCTTATAGATATCCTTACGTCCAAAAGAGTGAAATTGAATGTATGATTGCAGAAATGTTAGAGGCGGGTATAATTCAACCTAGTCAAAGTTCTTTCTCTGCTCCTGTAGTATTGGTACACAAGAAGGATGGATCATGGCGAATGTGTGCAGATTATAGGGAGCTCAATAAGCTCACCATTAAAGACAAATTTCCCATTCCTGTGATTGATGAATTATTGGATGAATTACATGGAGCAATTTATTTTACCAAGTTGGATCTTCGTTCAGGATATCATCAAATTAGAATGAAGACTGAAGATATTCCAAAAGCAGCATTTCAAACTCATGAGGGTCATTATGAATTTTTGGTCATGCCTTTTGGCCTTACCAATGCACCTTCTACATTTCAAGGGTTGATGAATTCCATTTTCAAACCCTTCTTAGAAAATTTGTGCTAGTATTTTTTGATGATATACTAATCTACAGCAGGTCTTGGAAGGATCATGTTGAACATGTTGACAGGGTGCTCAAACTATTGCAGGAGAAACAATTATATGCAAAAACATCCAAATGTTTCTTTGGAGTACAAGAGATGGAATATCTGGGTCATATTGTATCTCACGAGGGTGTTAAGGTAGACCCTAACAAAATTAAAGCCATTAGGGAATGGAAAGTCCCCACAACCATAAAGTAGTTGCGAGGATTTCTCGGGTTAACAGGGTATTATCGCAAGTTTGTTAAGAATTATGGGAGAATAGCAGCACCTCTAACAACATTATTGAAGAAAGATGCATTTTCATGGACTCCTGAAGCAACTAAGGCCTTGAACATCTTAAAGAGGCAATGTGCCTAGCACCGGTCTTAGCTACGCCAGACTTCACAAAAACCTTTATTGTGGAATGTGATGCCTCAGGAAATGGAATTGGTGCAGTTTTAATGCAGGAAGGAAGACCCATTGCTTTTGAAAGTCGTCCAATCAAAAGAAAGTATTTACAGAAACCTATTTATGAGAAGGAAATGTTAGCAATACTGCATGCACTAAAGAAATGGAGAACTTACCTAATGGGAAGACACTTCAAGGTAAAAACTGATCATGATAGTCTTAAACACTTTTTGGAACAAAGGTTATCTTCAGAAGAGCAGCAAAAATGGGTCACAAAGATGTTGGGTTATGACTTTGAAATAATCTACAAAAAAGGAAAGCTTAATGTTGTTGCAGATGCACTCTCAAGAAAGAATGAAGAGGTGGAAGCATTGCTTTGTGCCATTTCTATTATCCAACCAGATTGGATAAACGAAGCAAGAGATGAATGGAAGAAGGACAAAGATGTATGGACACTCATTCAAAAGTTGCAGCAAGATCCTAGTACATCTGATACATTTAGTTGGAAAATGATTCCTTATGGTACAAATATCGCTTATATCTTTGTAAGAATTCCCAACTAAAACAAAATATTCTTCTGGAATTGCACACTTCTCCTTTAGGAGGACACTCAGGATTTTTAAAAACTTACCACAGGGTGAAGAAAGAATTTTTTTGGATGGCCTTAAATCTGATATTCAAAAGTTTGTGGCGGAATGTTTGGTTTGCCAGCAGAATAAAGTGGAGACAATTAAGACCCCGGGACTTCTAAAACCTTTATCCATTCCAAGTCAACGTTGGGAGGAGATTTCAATGGATTTTATCATGGGTTTACCTAAGTCCGAAGGAAAGAATGTCATCATGGTGGTAGTTGATAGACTTACCAAGTATGCACACTTTTGTGCATTATCTCATCCATTTAAAGCAAGTACGGTTGCTACTACATTTATGGACAGAATTCAAAAGCTACATGGAAGCCCAAGGGTTATTGTGAGCGACAGAGATCCCATTTTTACTGGAAATTTTTGGACGGAGTTATTTTCTTTTTTGGGTACTCAGTTAGCTCATAGCTCATCTTATCATCCTCAATCTGATGGTCAAACTGAGATAGTAAATAAATGTTTGGAAGGATATCTTCGTTGTTTTGTATCTGATAACCAAACACAATGGGTCAAGTGGTTACCTCTCGCTGAATGGTGGTATAACACTTCCTTCCATACTGCAGCAAAAATGACCCCATTTATGGCACTTTATGGATATCATCCACCATCCATCACATCATCTTCAAGGGAAAATTCGAAGGTTCAAGCAGTGGAAGATCACATCGAGCATCAGCAAGAAGTTCTCCAACTCTTAAAGGATAACCTGAATTTGGCACAAAATCGAATGAAACAACAAGCAGATCAACATCATAGCGAGAGAAGTTTTGATGTAGGAGATTGGGTATTTTTACGGCTACAACCATACAAACAAATGTCCCTCAAGCAAGCAAAGAAGGATAATAAATTATCGCCAAAGTACTATGGTCCATACAAGGTGTTGCAAAAGATTGGTACTATGGCATACAAATTGGAGCTTCCTGCTTCTTCGCGAGTACATCCAGTTTTCCATGTTTCATGCTTAAAGAAGGTTATAGGTGAAAATCTTCCAGTTCAAACAATATTGCGAGAACTTGATGAGGAAGGAAAAATCATATTGGAACCTGAAGCGGTCATGGAAACAAGAACTCGACAACTACGGAATCGATCAATTTCAGAGTATCTCATCAAGTGGAAGAACTTACCCACTGAAGATTCTACATGGGAGGATGAGAATTTTATACAGAAGCACCCAGAGCTACTCAAGCATTGAGGACAACACTTTTTTGAAGGAGGGGCATGTTAGGTCCCTATATTACTAGTATAGTCCCTTATTGTTGTTAGTGTAACCCCCTTATTGTTATTATTGTACCCTTGTAACCCCCATTTTGTTATTATTGTGCCCTTAAATTATTATTGTTAGGTCGGCTAGGATTACATTGTGGCCCACTAGGATTGCATTATGGCCACATGGACTCCTATATATAGAAAGGAGGTTTTGTAAATTGTATCATCCAAGAATTGTTCATTTATGTAATGTATTGGAGGTTGCCCCCTCGAAGTGGCTTATTTCTAAGGCATTGATATCTATTTTCTTCTATTTTTGGAGCTGGTTACACAACAAAACACAACCCAAGAAGGATGCCCCCAAGGCTGTTGAGGTTAGGAAAGATACACCACCTCCTCCTCCTGCTAAAGAAACTGAAAAATCTACTTATGTTTTTAGTTTGGAGAGTGAGATCTCTAAGATCAAAATCCCAGTACCTTTTGGAGAAATTCTTGAGGTGAATGAATATAGAAGTTAGATTGTAAAAATGATAAATTTCCAACCAGGAGCTGCTAATATCCTAAATGTTCAAGAAGATCATCCAACCATATACTTGGGTCCAATATTAGAGGATGAGAAGAATGAAGAGGTGCCTCCTTTTTATGTCGGCCTTAACATTCATGACATGACATTGCATAATGCCATGTTGGATTCAGGTGACTCTCATAATCTTATGCCCAAAGTAATCATGAAAAGGATGGGATTGGAAATTACTATACCATATAAGGATTTGTTTTCCTTTTATTCAAAAGGATTTCAGTGCATTGGTTTAATAAAAGATGTTGTTGTTGGTCTTACACAAGTCCCTGCCAAGACAGTAGTCATGGACATTATGGTAGCAGACATTCCACCTAAGTTTGGCATGCTGTTATCAAGGTCATGGGCAGTGAAAATCAAAGGTACAATGCAGATGAACCTAACTTATGCTACCATTCCTATTTTTGGTGAGCAAAGGAGACTTTATAGAGAAACAATGATCGCTTACATGGTAAGTAGTAAAGATAAACCTCAGAACTTTCCAATATATGTTGTTAATATTGAACTTTGATATGCTATTCTTTTCAATGAATTGACAGATGAAGCAGAGGATGAAAAGAAAGCAGAAAATCATCAAACTGTAATTCAGCAGACTGAAAATCAGTGAGGAGAAGGCGGAAGGTAGGTGGTTGTTACACTTTGATGGATCTGCAGGAAGAGAGGGGGTAGGAGCAGAAATTTGGATCACAACTCTAGAAGATGAAAGTAAGTTCTTTTCTTACAAACTAAATTTTGATTGCACAAATAACATGGCTAAGTATGAATCTTTATCTTTGGACTTAGAAATTTTGAAAAGAATGGGTTCCCAAAAGATTTATGTTTGTGGAGATTCTAAATTAGTTATTAAGCAAGTTGAGGGTGTGTATCAAACTAAGGATGTGAGAATGAGGGCATACAGAAATTTGATCATGGAGATATTAGAGAATTTCCAAGAATATTCATTTATTGTGAAGACTAGGGACCAAAACTCAGTAGCTGACTCCCTAGCTATCTCTGCAAGTCTATTTATCATTCCTATTCATTTCACTTAAATATATGAGGTTGAATTTTTCCATAGACCTGCTATCCCTGATAACATTATCCATTGGCAAGTTTTTAAGGATGACCAGCAAGTCAAAAAATTTATAGAGTTGTAAGAAGAGTTTGTAAGTACACAAGTAGATCAGCAAAACATGCTTGTTGAATCAAAAGGAAATTCTAAAGGGTTACAGTTGAAGAATAACTCTATACCCAAAGGTCTCATACCCCTTGAGAAGCTTTTTGATCAGAATTATGTGTTCAAGTCTCCTAGGATACAAGTTGGTGGTGAAGAGGTAGAGAGTTGTAACCTTGGTACAATAGCAATGCCAAAAATGATTAAACTTTCAAAGTTTCTTTCAGTTGACATGAAACATAAATATATTGAGATGATGAAAAGGTTCATAGATGTTTTTTCTTAGAGTTATGTTGATTTGAAGAAGTATGATCCTACTATCATTCATCATACCATTTCCATTTAAGAAAATGAAAAGTCTTTCATTAGGAGAATTTTGAGGTCTGAAATGGACCTCCTAAGGAAATAATAAAATAATAGTTAAACCAATAAAATAATATTTATGAAATTGCAATTCATTGTTTGCATCAAAATCCATGTAACCATGGTTAAATTCAATCCAAAAGTTGTACCAAAATAAAATTAAAAGAAAATTGTATTGATGTGACTATAAATAAGAATAAGATTTTAATTATAAATCTTCCGGGAAATCACATAAGGAATTTTTAGAACCGACGTGTTTCAAACTACCAACTATAGTTCATCATCAAGATAATGAAGATTGGCTGATCTGACATACACATTTATACCAGGAAAAGAGAAGAAACATTCAAAACCCACAGAGTTAAAAAACGGTAAAAAATAAGAAAAATTATAAAATAATCCAAAAATATAACTACCAACGTTTAAAATTAAAAAGGGTTAAAAATAAAACGAAAAATAAAAATATAAAAACACATAATTACCCCTTCATATAAAATCAATCCTAAAAACTAAATTAACTCCCCCATAGAAACAAGAAAAACAGATTATTAAGTGAAAGATATTCAAGTCAAAGTCAAAAAATATAAATAAATTATAAATAAATAGAATAATAAAATAAAATTAATAATAAATAAATACATGAATGACTAAAATTAGAAATAATAATTAAAATACAATAAAAATAACATAAAATTAAATTAAATTAAATTAAATTAAAAATAAAAGAATAAATTATTAATATTTTATTTTAATAAATAAATAAATTAACAGACATAAACCAATATATAAAATAAAAATAAATAAAATAACAAAATAATAATAAAAAGAAGACCAAATCATAAAAATAAAACTAAAGAATAAAAGGACCCAATAAAAAGTAAAATAAAAACCAAAGAATTCAAGGCAAAGTCATAAACTAAAAATAAATAATTTATAAATTAATAAATTAATAAAATCAATCAAATAAATTATGAATGAATAAAAAACTTCTTTAAAAATTAAAAATTAAATTAAATTAAATTAAATTAAAAATAAAAATAAATTAAATGTATTTTATTTTAATTAATAAATAAATAAAATATTAAAATAAAATAACAGAATAATAATAATAAGACCAAATCAAAAAAACAAAGAATAAAAGGAACCTTACAGGGAATGAAGAGATGGAAACCAACAACTACTCACTTTCCATCCGTCATCCCTGTTCAACATGCGGGACCTCTTTTCAATCTCAATCGCCTCCCTAAATTTTCGGTGATGGAAATGGTCAACCCTAGCAAGGATTCTAGCGTCCTCCATACAAATGTGATGTTTCGTCTTTTCTGCATGCTTAGCTAACACCGGAAATTTAGGGAGGCGATTGATCCTTGCTAGGATTGACCATTTCCATCACCGGAAATTTAGGGAGGCGATTGATCCTTGCTAGAGTTTACCATTTCCATCACCGAAAATTTAGGGAGGCGATTGAGATTGAAAAGAGGTCCCACACGTTGAACAGGGATGACAGATGGAAAGTGAGCAGTTGTTGGATTCCATCTCTTCATTCCCTGTAAGGTTCCTTTTATTCTTTGTTTTTTTTATTTGGTCTTATTATTATTATTCTGTTATTTTATTATAATATTTTATTTATTTATTAATTAAAATAAAATACATTTTAATTTATTTTTATTTTTAGTTTTATTTTATTTTTATTTTTAAAGAAGTTTTTTATTCATTCATAATTTATTTTATTGATTTTATTAATTTATTTATTTATAAATTATTTATTTTTAGTTTATGATTTTGACTTGAATTCTTTGGTTTTTATTTTACTTTTTATTGGGTCGTTTTATTCTTTAGTTTTATTTTTATGATTTGGTCTTCTTTTTATTATTATTTTGTTATTTTATTTATTGGTTTATGTATGTTAATTTATTTATTTATTAAAATAAAATACTAATAATTTATTCTTTTATTTTTATTTTACTTTAATTTTATGTTATTTTTATTGTATTTTAATTCTTGTTTCTAATTTTATTCATTCATGTATTTATTTATTATTTATTTTATTTATTAATTTTATTTTATTATTCTATTTATTTATATTTTTTGACTTTGACTTGAATATTTTTCACTTAATAACCTGTTTTTCTTGTTTCTATGAAGGAGTTAATTTAGTTTTTAGGGTTGATTTTATATGAAGGGGTAATTATGTGTTTTTATATTTGAATTTTTGGTTTTATTTTTGACCATTTTTAATTTTAAACGTTGGTAGTTATATTTTTGGATTATTTTATATTTTTTCTTATTTTTTACCATTTTTTAACTATGTGGGTTTTGACCGTTGCTTCTCTCTTCCTGGTATAAATGTGTATGTCAGATAAGCCAATCTTCATTATCCTGGTGATGAACTACAGTTGGTAGTTCGAAACGCGTCGGTTCTAAAAATTCCTTATGTGATTTCTCGGAAGATTTATAATTAAAATGTTATGGATCACAGAAGCTTGCACTCTCAAGAATAAGATTTTCAAGAAAATGTCATTGAACAACTAATGCATTTGTCCTTTGTACTTAAATAACTTAAAATAATATATAAATATAAATTCATAAATTCTTAATTATATAATATACTATTAATTAAAATTTATATAATTTAAATTATATAATAACACGTAATTAATATACTATATATAACATGTAACATGTAGGGATATGCATTGTTTCTTTCAAAAAATATGAAATGACAATAATAATATTTTATTCAAAAAGTATGAAATGACATTTATTATGAGTACTTTACTTTATGACTTTAAAAGTATTTAGAGCACTACCATGGATATATATGTATTATTTCTTTCAAAAAATATGAAATGTCAATAATAATATTTTATTCAAAAAGTATGAAATGACATTTATTATGAATACTTTACTTTATGACTTTAATAATACTTAGAGCACTACCATGGTTAACCATGAGTTTTTATCCACCATTGAGAATGTGACAAGTAAGTACCTTTAACTCAAGCAATCAACAATCAAGAAGACATTTGACAGGAAGGTAAAGGAGGAAAACTTTCAAATCCAAGATGTGGTTTTGAAATGGGAGGCCATGATTGAAGAAAAGGGGAAACATGGTAAGTTTGAGAACATTAGGAAAGGTTCATTCAAAGTAGTTGCATTTCATGGGAACAACACTTACATTTTGCAAGAGATGGATGGACAACCATGTGTTGGAGGGCTTATTAATGACAGGTTTTTGAAGCACTATTCCTCTTAAATTCTGCGGATCATTCATTCCATTGTATATATTCCATTTTATGTGTTTTTTTGCTAATAAAGACAAGCTGATCATCAAGCTTGAGCTCGAGGTGAAGGCCATTAGAGTTTGAAGGAAAGCTTGGCAAATTTAAGAGTTTTTTGTTTTCAAGAAGATGGATAGAAGCACTTGAACTAAAGATTCTTTGGTGTACCACAGGGGCACACCATCCCAAGTGGAGCCACTGTTATCACTCAGAAAAAATGAAGCATCATTTGACAAAGTCCTAGAGGTTCATGTGTCAAAGGTAGGTTTATAGGATTCATTTTTCATTACTTGGTCAAGGAAAATTTTTAATTTTTCTTATTTAGCCTATCCTAAGGTCTAAACCCACCCTCATTCAAATCCCCTCATGTCACATCAATCATAATTTTATGAAAATTTTCATTCCCCAATGTTATAGCACCGTAAGAGTCATTTTAGCCAAGAAACCACACTTTCGTAACGAAATACACAAAGAAAATGCACTTTTCGGTACGAAACTGCTAATACTTTCGTAGCGAAAATCCCTAGAAATACACTAGGTGCGCTATGAAAGTAAGGTTTCCTGTATGTCATGTCAAATTAGCTGTTAGGTGTCAGAAAATGATTTGAAAAGGATAAGTTAGATGTCATTCGAGTCAGTTAGGGTAAAGATCAAGGTACATAGTCAGGGCCGAAGTCATCATCACCATTTTAAGCATGTATGAGTCATCATTATGTTATGAGTGGTCATCGAACTTAAAAATATTTCCAAATTGAGTCATTTGTCATTCTCTATTCCTTCTTTGCGTGTTATTGAGCTCTGGAGAGCTATTTCATTAAGCCCAAGTTGTGGCTAGTATTTTCAAAGGTTTGCAAATATCACTAATCAAGCGAGGAAAAGAAGACATTAAAGGACCATGGCTGCAAAAAGGAAGACAAATAAAGGTGGCCACTATCTTAGATATGAGCCATCAGATATGAACCTGTTAAATGAAGACCCAACAACTGTAGAAGTCTTCAGAAGAACAGGATGTTTATAGTTTTGTGAAAGACTACAAGGATGCAATGTGCAGGTTTCCAAAGAATTTTCCCTAACCTTCAATGGAACAACTACAAAAGTGGGAATGTTGAATCTCACCATAACACCAGAGATCATTGCAGCAACAATAGGGATTCCAAGAGGACAAGAAAAATAGTTCAAAGGGTTCAAATTCAACATGGAGGAATGCAAAGAGTTTATCAAGCCAGAAAATAGTGAAGTTGACCTTACAAATGCCATTCCAAGGAGTTGCATGAAGGACAATTTCTCAAAGCTACTGCTTATTATCCAGAAATATTTCACTTGTGAAGGAAGATATCATAAAGTCTATTCTTACCACTTCAAGCTTCTCCTACACTTTGTTGCTAAGATATCTCTTGATCTACCTTTATATTTACATAGACGTTTAGCAAAAATGGCAGATAAAGTTCAATCTAAATCTGAGGGAACTGAAACCTCACTTTTTCATCATGGCTTAATAAAATTGTTGGTTTTAGATGAGTTACAAAGACTAGGCAGAGACTGGTCTTCATATCTGTTTGTTAGTGGTTTTGAAATGGATACCATTACCCCTAAAAGAAATCCTAAACCTAGAGGTGTACCATCACCTTAGTGGCAGAACAAAGTGAACCAGTAGGGGCAGAGAAAAGTGAACCAGTCATGATGGAAACAGAGCAGTTGCAGAGATTTGATACACACACTATTCCACCTGCAAAACAAAAGTCAATAATGAGAAAACCTGCAAAACAAGAGCCAACTATAAGTAAACAAGGTAGCAAAAGGATTGCAAGGAGCCAAACAATGGCTAAAGGAAATTTATAATAAATACAACATGCCATTGATATTGAAGAGAATCCTATAGTTCAAGCTGAGGATATAGATGAAGGTGGACAGAAACTCAAGAAATCTAAATCAATAAACAGGTTAGAATTTGAAGGTGAGGATGCAGGCTTTATGTTTTAGGCTAGGAAGCCCATGACAAGGCATGCCAGAAAAATTTTGGAAAGAAACAAAGAAGTTCATCCAGCCATTGACATTGTCCATCCACCACCAATTATCATTGACTTACCTTCACCTGCAAAAGAAGATCCAGTTAGCAAGCAAAAGAAATTAAAGGAGAAAGTCATTTAAAAAATAGAGTTTGAACTCCTTGAAGAATAGTTGAGGTTAGATAATCATGAAATTGCAGTCATGAAGAAGGAGGAAAGGAAATATAATGTCCAGAAGGTTCAGTTTGAAAAGATGAAAGAGCTTTGGGAAGAGCAGGCTGACAGTGTATCAAAGACCCTAGACAACACACAAAAATTAATCAAATGGACTATGCCATTGAGAAAAGAGGTGAAACATGTTAGAATAATGAATATGCACTTGAAATCTACCAACATAAAGCTGAAAGATCAAGTTAAAGACCTCCAAGAACAACTATAATTGATCCATGAGGAGCTGAAGAAGAAGGGTCTAAAAATGACAGTAGTTGAGGAGCCAATAGCTCAACTCATCATCAATGAAGAAGAAACACCTCAAGACTCTTAGTTTGAGCTGGTTTGTATTTTGAAAGGTCAATGGCATGTTGAAAACCAAATTATTGCAGCTGGAAGGAACATTTTTGAAACTAGGCAAAAATATGGAATTTACAAAGTTTTCCATAGTTTCGTAGCGTTTCCTAGGCTTGAAGCCAGGAAAACGCTACAAAAACACCTGTAGCTTTATTTTTTCATTTAAAACCACTTTGGGTAGCTGCCAAGGAGAGGAAATGATATGGAGGATGTGTTAGGGCATGATGAACACAATGCAGAAGGAAAGAAGCAGAAAATTTGATTGCAAAGGTTACTTTTTGTACGCTACGAAAGTACACTACGAAACTACCATTCTTTCATAGTGAGCTGTTTTGAAGGTTTCTAAGCAGGTTTATGGGAATTTTTGAATAGGTGGACACTTTCAAAGGGTCAAGGGACTTTTCTAGCAAACATCCATGACTTGAAGACCATGAAATGAAGACAATCCATCAGCTAAATCATGCGTTGAAGATAAGGACCTGTTTTCCTGAAAAATAGGGTTTGTTTCTAGATTTTGAGGAGGATAATTAAGATGTCAAGTAGTGATGAGTTCTACAATAGCTCATCCAAACTTGTGAATCATTAGTTCTCAAATGTATAATTTTTTTAAGAGATAAGGTAGTTGATGTAATAATTAGCAGTTTGAGTCCTATTAGGAAAAGAATTGTTTTATAGTGTAGTTGTCATTTTCTCATTAAAGCACATGTTTTCCTGTTATGCAAGGCGTCATTAGGAAAATTTCGATGAATCTAGCCAATAGGTAGATCATCTATCATGTAACAAGGTCTATTAAAGGGCAGATATTCAAAATTGTAAAGGGTTGGAGATTTTTTGCAATACTGCAGCTTTATGTAATTTGACTGATATCAGTAATATAGAGGACTTTTTCTTGACCAACCTGAGATTCTCATGGAGTTTTTAGTGCTTATCTGATTTATATTTTCTATGTGTACCATTTGCAGTAGTTTTCATATTTAATACTCAAAATTCATAGGTGTATGCTTTGACTTCCTTTATTGATGAAATGGCTATGTTATTTCATGTTTCATATGTGATTTATCTCTGCTAAAAACTCTTACTTGCCTCATCTTCCATGTCAAGAGAAACTACCATTGAACTACTGAATTTTTTGACTCCATAAGCCCAATTATTGTAGACTTGTACTCTTTTCAACCAACACACATCACAATCAAGTTATTTACCAAGTAGAGTTAGCCATCTAGTTTCATCATTATCAAATATCATTAACCCCTTTGAGAGAGCCCTCTCGGACTAAAGAGGCTAAGCTTCAGTTACAAGTTGGTTTGAAATAGTTACATGAAGTTGTCTAATTAGCAGCCAGTCAAGTGTAATTTTGTGATAACACCTGGTACATATGGAGCTAATGTGAAGCAGATTTGAAGGGGAGGAGATGCAACAGTAAAGAAGGATGTATGCATAATTGATGACCAGATAAATCAATATATCGTATTCATTTTTTTATGAGGATATTTTGGTGTCCTTTCGTGTTATAGCTTGATAAATATTCAGTTGGAGCTGGCTGAGGTAGGAGCCTCCTGTGGGTTCTAGCCTACAAAAAACATATGGGAGTTGGAGCTTCCTTGCATGTTGTAGCTTGCAGAAAATTGAGGTAGCAACCTCTTGTAGGTTGGAGCCTACAGAAAATTAGATGTAATAAGGAGTAGGAGATTTCCATTGCATCACAACAATAATAAAATCGTATTTTTCTCCCTTATGCATTTCCACTTATATCAGGTGTCCATGTGCATTGTTACTATGTGTTGATGTGGTGTATTGGTATGCTTATTACTTGTTGTTCACATATTCAGTTTGTTGGTTATTATTTGTTAAGATTCTAATGTAATGTTTCATTTAATGAATTTAATGAAAAGTATTTTAATTTCCATGAATGGACTAAACTTATTCACCCCTGCCCTCTCAATATAGTCAAGGTTTCATCAATTGGTATCGGAGCAAGTTCCTTCCATATAAGCCTAACAGCTTGAAGGTAGGTTTGGTCGAGTCATGGACTATCAAAGTGTACCTTTGTTGAGTGTAAAAAACTTTCATGAATGGAGAGATAAGGTTAAAATAGATTTAATGGCTTATGGACTTGGTGTATGGAAGCTTGTATGTTATGGTTACTGCAAAGACTCTCCCTCTTTGCAAGAACAACAGTGGAATGCTAAGGAAAAATGTGTAATGTATAACAATCTTCATAACAGGGATCTTGATATAGTAATAGTTTTAACTTCTGCAAAAGAAATATGAAATATATTGCATCTCATGCATGAAAGAGACACTAGTCGCTACATTGTTAAGAAGGAGAAGATAAACATGAAGAAGAAAATCCATTTCAAAAGAAAAGGTTTAGTCAAATGACGTATTTTCTAGTGTGAATGGACATGATTTCCTTGAAGAAAATATAGTTGAAGAACGATTCAAACTTGACATTGTCTTGACTGAAATGAAAATACTGAAGAATGAAACCAAAGATATGAAGAAATTGGTGCAGATATGTGACGAGAGAGAGCATAAGTACAAGGAGGAAATTGTTGGTTTGAGGACACAACTTGAAGAATAAAGGAGAATAGAAGGGATGATTAATAACCAGTTAAAGGAGAAATATATATATATATACAATGTGAAAGACTAGAGTCTGAGATTTTTTCAGCTAGAAGGTAGTTAGATGAAAAGAACAGGTTGTGTAACCAGCTAGAAGAAGAGGTTTCCTCCATGAAGAACTTAGAAAAAGGACCTACAGAAGTAGAAGCAAGCGATAACATTATTTGTAAATAAACAAAAAAAAAAAAAACAAGCAACAACATCAAGAGACAAAGAATGAGATGAAGAAACAATCATTTGCAAAAATCTCATTTTCTCCCAGAGATAAATTGAACAAATTTGGAAGATCCCAAAGGATATTTTTTTCTCCCTTGAAAGATATCATTTGTTTTTCTTTCCATAAACCTGGACATGTTGCATCACAATTTAAGAAAAATAAAATCAAATTTAACTAGAGAAAGATGCAACAAATGAGAAGACTCCCTCAAGCAAGCAAACAAAAAGGGAAATCTTTCACCGGGTACACAAATGCTTTTGTGGTTACTGTTATTTGTGCAATGAATTTTGACAATCAATGTTGTCGAGATATGATATTATCAATCACAGGGGGGTGGAAGATTGAAATCATGACACCATGACAAATGCAAAGATATATTTCATATCCCAAATCGAAACTGTTGGACAGCTGAAATAGGAAAAAAAAAATTCTCATAGCATGACCATAGTCGTTCAATGAAAATTGCATAGTGGTTTCGGAGCATTCTCGTTGAGAACAAAAGGAGGTAATTATTTTCACTAACCACATTAAAAGGGGCTCGATGTTAATTTTACCCTAAAATATCAGAGAAAGCAACGAATATTCTGAAGATGACTGGTTTCAATGGAAAAGAGTGAACTCTATATTTTATCAAGGATAAAGTGCAGTAGAGGGAATTCTCAGCTAACAGGTAATGCATGACCGAAATGCATGATAACTACCAGAGGACAGAAGGCCACATAATATTATGGTGATTTCAAAAATTATTATAAGTTACAAGGTGTTGGTTGGGATTCTGGGTATGTTCATATGGTACAGTCACTGCTCCAGACATCATGTTCGTAGCATTCATTACAATTTATAGGGTTCAATTCATTGGTTGATGATGAATAGCGTTATAATACAATTTACCAGCGTCAAGATAATACAGAAACGTTCAGAGGGTTGTAGCTTGGACAGATAATGTTCAAAGGATTGAATAGGGTCAATGCTTGATTAGAAACGTTACTATTGAGTGTTACACATTGGAGAACATCAGAGATTCCCAATGTTATAATTAGAGAGTGTTATATATTGGTATTAATAGAAATTGCAGAAGAACGTTATCTATTCTGTGTTTACAATATACTTTTGCGATCCAAAATATCTATGCCTTAAAAAGGGAATGTCAGAGGGTTAGTTGTGACAACATTGCAAAGATATGTCATATTTAATTAAGTTTTATAATTGCACGAGAGCATTATTTTTAGAGGATGAATAATGCTAGTATGTTAATGTGTAGAACGTTACAATAATCGAAGGTCATATAATAAATATTTACTACCAAAATTAATAGAAAGGAAGATATGGTTCCTGAATTTATATCCCTCTTTCCTAGAAACACTGATAATCGAATGCCACGGTGAAGGCGTTGCGAAACACTAATTTTTCAAGATAAACATCCATGTCATTAGTTTGAATTAATGATTTATCTATGATATTTATGGATTACATGGTTATACTTATCTGTTGGCCCTACTGATCAACCATATCTATGAAATTTGAGTCTGCGATTGCATTTTTCCGATTAACTACTCTATACTCCATACTTTTTCAGAGAGCATGGTGGGTATGCAACGATAAAGGTCACAACTCATGTCAACGTGGTTTTTTTTGTAATCATGGAACAAATGACGGTCGTTAGGTTAGAATGTAGTATAATGAATGATATTATTGTCAATGGTACGAGAAGAGTAATTATTGAAGAACTTGTGAAAATGGAATCCAACGCAACATAAAAATATTTTACAGGTTCAGTCTTTTGTGTTATTACAGTGATATTGTTGATGAGGAATAGTATTCTTAAGGCAGTATTGTTCTTACTGTTGGGAGTTGTGTTGTATTGGACTCTAAGGGTAAAGAAATGGGATTGTTAGCACATGGATTGGCTATTCGCCCTCTGCTATGGAAGGATGAAATAAGTATATTCATGTTGTTATCTTTGAGATTAGAATGGACATATATTAAATAAACATATCAAGCTCATAATACTCACTTGCCATATATTGCGCTGAGAGTTACGGTGGTGCATTTCAATGGTGCATTAACAATATGTCACAATTGTATATGGCATTATATATATATATATTTATATATATATATATATGTTAACATCATTATGCAAGGAGAAAACTGGGTTTCTAGCATACTAGTCGATCAGGTGCTCAGTGTTAAGTTCAAAAATGGAAGTGCTCATAATCGATCAGAACCTAAACAACTAAAAAGTGATCATCGCCAAGAATCCGGTGCAATTTGTTTCATCAAAAACCAACTCTATATGGGGAAGATAGAGCCTGTTGTTCATTTTTCTAAACATCTAAAAATTTTGCAGAAAGGACAGAATGGTGACATGGCAGCCTAGTCAGCAAAAAAGAATATTCTAGGAATCTTTCTTCAATTTTCCCAATGACACTGTGAAAAGTGTCACTTCATGGTTGGTTTTTGAGTGGGTCACTTGTTGCATTTTTATTGGTTTGGGAGAGAACCAATGGCATGAGGACACATGACTAGCCCGGAGGCCGCCACGTGCCCCCTTCCAAAGTGCGAATTCCAACTATGTTAAAGGCTGATTTTTTGGTTAGTTAAAGGTTGGATATATATTTATTTGGGAAAATTTGTATACATAGGTGGAAGGATGGAAGTCGGGGTCAACCCCGCGACCTGCCCCACACAAACCACAAGACTTACTGCCACACCCGCGCTTTGGATCTTAATATATATGGTTGTTTGAATATATTTGAATTAAATTGGTTTGACCAAGGGGCGGAGGAAAGGGGCTAGCCCCCTCACAATGTGACCTATGGCGGATACCGTGGTGGAGCGCTCCACTAAACGCACTTAGCACGCATAAACAATGCTTAACACTAGTTAAACCAGTTTTAAAATGCGCTTATCCATGTTAATTCAGATTTGGGTAAAACGTGCCATTAGCGCTAATCTACAGTTAAACCACACTTAATCTTTATTAATGACAGTTTAATTTGGTGGCTATTTTGGCAGTTCTGCCAATTTAGGCGGACTCCAAAATTAGCGGTGCTAACTGGATTTCTCTCCACTTTTGGAGGAGATTTCCTAGACCAAACTGATTGTGCCATAAATTTTGCAAAATTCGACCAAATGAGGCTCAAAAAGAGTCTATCCTAGTAGATTTTGACATTTTGAGCATGTTTGAGCAAGTTGCAGGAGCAGTAGAGGATTGTAAACAACATTATTTTCCATTTCGAGCTAATACAGAGGCCCAAGCCATGGAAGCTGGACCAAGGAGATGTAGCCCAAGAGGGGTGAACTCCTTCATCAAAACACTATGTTAATGGATCATTTGATGGTTTAATGTACATTTTATTGTTGTTGTTCAGCATTTTGTTTTAATGTTAATATGCTCTTGAATTTAACATAAAACTAAATACATTTACCTATTTAACACTCGCAAACACCTCAAGAAACCTATGCACATGAAGTAAATGATCGGCAACTTATTTATAATTATGAATATCAAAATAACACAAAAAAACTAACATTGAGATTCAAATCAAGGTGGTATCAGAGCAAAGGTTATTTTCTTGATTTTTGTGCAAGTAGGGTTTTAATGGTTGCAAATTTGTGATGCTTTCAAGGTTGAAGTTGCAGAGAGGAGAAGAGAAACTGTCGTTTTCTAGTCCTGAGGTTAGGACTAGAAGAAGGAGAGCCACGAGGATACCATATCCACCCAAAGTTTCACTCACGACTACACTTGAAGCACCTCAAGTTTTATCTCTAGCTGAGACTGAGAAGGTACAAGTTGCACTAGAAGCTGAGCTTGAATCCATAGCCATCATGTCAGGTGTAGGAGAGACTGAAGATCTTTCAAAAGAGGAAGCATACAAGAAGGCTTTCTATGACTTAACTAAAAGGGTTAGGATCTTCTTTGAAGAGAGGATCACTGAGATGGTTGAAGGGAATTCTAAGTCTCTACATGGATAGGGAACCTCAGAAGAAAACAAGGATGAAGAGAAGGATTCAAAGGGAAATGGAGGAAAGCCTCCTCCATCTCCACCATCTTCATCATCATCCTCATCATCATCATTAGCATCATCTTCCACTTCCACAGCCAAAACCACCCATACTCGCTCAAAAACCCCATAAGGAAAAACTTCCTTACTCAAACTTCATGTCAAATTTGAGCTTCCAATGTATAATGGCGAAGTGAATGCAAAGAAATTGGATAATTGGATTCGTTAATTGGAGGTTTATTGTAGAATTCAGAACCTTCAATAATATGACATAAATATTCAATTGGCTTCCTTGAGGATGGAGGGATCAACACTTGTATGGTGGGGAGCAAGGACTCAATAAGAGATTAAAAACCACCGTAAGATCCCAATGTCTTGGTCAAATTTTATTGTTGCCATTAAAAGGAAATTATATCCTTTATCTTACATGAAAAAATCCATTATGGACTGGAATAATTTTAGACAATTGAAATAAAAAAGTGTGCAAGATTATACTCATGAATTTAGGAGAAGAGCTCTTATTTTGGGTATCAATTTGTATTCTCAGGAAAATTTGTTAAATTATATTGGGGGTTTGCACAGTTACCTTAGACATACTATTCTCATGTTCAATCCCACAAACTTAGATGAGGTTTTTGTTCAAGCCACACATCTAGAAGCAAGAGGGAAACATAGTGTAGATGAGAAAAATGATAGTTTCCTTAAGTATGAGGGTAAAGGAAAGGCAGAGTTTAATGGAAGAGAAAAGAGAAATATCTCTATCAAAAATGAGAAAGAGAAACTCACATGTAAACATTGTTCGAAGAATGGCCATGATGAAGACCATTGTTGGCAACTTCATCCAGAGTTGAAGCCAAAGAGAAGGGAAAAATGGTTGCAATCATTGAACATGACTTAGGTTCAGATTCAGGAGATGAAACCAAGATTACAAAAATGGGTTTGAAAGGTAAGCACATAGCAAGCACTATTTCTTCAATTTTTTCCAATGTAACTCAAGATGAAGATATAAGAATTTAACTCTTTCATATTAGAGTTGTTTCTAGACATACCACGATAAACACACTATTTGATAGTGGTTCTCAAGCTAATTTGATTTTTGAAGACTTGGTTAAGGAGCTAAACCTTGAAACTATTATACATCCAAGACCTTATCCTTTAGGGTGGATATGAAAGAATGCAAACTTGCATGTAACAAGGAAGTGCATTCTAAGGTTTGTAATCAATTCAAACTTTCTTGATGAAGTTGAACTTGATGTAGTGTCGCTTGAGATTTCAGGTACTTTTTTGGGAAGTCATTATCTTTATGATAGGAAAGAAGTATTTCATCCCCATGAGAATAAGTATCACTTGTTTAAGGATGGAACTAAGTACATAGTTAGAGAGCATAAGAAGAAGACAAGTTTGTCTCTTATACATGTAGGAGAAATGAAGAAAATAGTGAATGCAAGTCAAAATTTGACTTTGTTAATGATCAAGCATAGAGATTTTTTGAATGAGACCTTTCAAAAATATGCATCGAATGAACAAGTTGATTTCATTGAATTTTCTTATGCTTTAATAAGATGTTTCAAGACTTTAACATGTTGCCTTTGAAGGGAGGTAAACAAAATGTGAAATATTTGCAGCAGTCAACATCAGTGTTGAGCAGTGTTGGAAACAAGATGTCGGTGCAAGAGAGAGAAAAGGTCAAAGAGAAAGCGCCAAAGAAATTTGGCAAAGAAGGAATAGGTTCCACGAGTGCTTGTTTTTTTATTTCCAAGGGGTACATGACAATGGAGAAAACACTTGGTCAAAAGTCAACACAAATATAAAGCAAGATCAGTTAAGAATCGCCATGATGACACTGTTCGAGGTAAGACAATTTTCAAGTTTCCTTTGATTGACGGCTGAGGTGGGAACAAGTTTTTTTCTACGAGGACAGCTTGCTTCTCTACACATTCAGGGAAACTGCAGCATGGTAGTGTCTACAACAGCAAGAGTGGGTCTCAAGAGTCAAGGAAAAATATTAGTTTTTGTGAAAAGCTCAAATTGATGAAAATGGGAAAATTTCAATGGATTGAAACTAGAAGGGTGAGGGAACTATACCCTCATTCAAATGTTCAGTAATAAAAGAGCTTTTCGAGTCCAAAAGGCTTCTAGTGGGGATGAATGATCAAGTGCTCAGTGTTAAGCTCAAAAATGGAAGTGCTCAGAATCGATCATAACTTGAATGACTGTGAATTTCTCATCGCTAGGAATCTCACGCAATTCATTTCATCAAAAGATGACTTTGTATGAGGAAGATAGAGCCTACTGTTCATTTTCCTAAATAGTTAAAAAAAATTCAGAAAGGACAAAATGGTGACATGGCTGCCTAGTCATCAAAAAATAATATTCTGGGAATCTTTCTTCGATTTTCCCAATGACACTGTGACAAGTGTCACTTCATGGTTGGTTGCTGAGTGGGTGATTTGTTCCATTTTTATTGGTTTGGGAGAGAACCAATGGCATGAGGACACGTGGCTAGCCTAGAGGCCGCCACGTGCTCCCTTCCAAGGTCCAAATTCCAACTATGTTCAAGGCCGAAATTTTTTGGTTAGTCAAAGGTCAGATATATATTTATTTGGGCAAAATTTTATACGCAGGCAGAAGAGCGAAGCTCGCGGTCGACCCCGTGACACACCCCCCCCCCAACACACAAACCACGAGACTTACCACCACACCCGCACTTTGGATCTTAATATATACGTTTGTTTAATATATTTGAATTAAATTGGTCTGACCAGCGGGCGAAGGAAGGTGGCCAACCTCGCGGGCCAACCCCCTCACAATGTGACCTACGACGGAGACTGTGGCAGAGCGCTCCACTAAACGCGCTTAGCGAACATAAACAATGATTAACTCTAATTAAACCAGTTTTAAAATTCACTTATCCATGTTAATTCGGATTTGGTTAAAACGCGTTGTTAGCCATCAGTATTTTTTTTACATGTTAGTGATGACTATATCTTCAGCTGAGTTTTCTAGAAACTGATTTCCTTATGTCAATATGTCATCCAGAAAACCCTCCCAAAACTTTTTTCGCCCTTCTACCTATTCAATCCACCCCTGGCGAAATCAAAACCTCATTGTCATTATCCTATCTAGTTTCAGCCTTCTTGATATGCCCATCAGCTTTAAAAGGCAAATCCACATCTGTTTCAAAAGTCTCCCCTATGTTAGGAAGTGGCGCTTTAAGACATTTCACCTTTGGCAATCATCAAAAAGCCAAAAAACCTCCATCTGCAACAGACCTACCATGACTGATCCCTTACTTTGCAAATGAAATTGACAAACATCCTTAAGTCGCGCCACTCACATCCCCTAGATCTCAGCACTGCATAAAATCCAATCTCAAGCTGACTATTAGGTTTTTTCACAGTGTTCTATGGTTCTATGGTTCTACAAAGACAGGAAATGTATTTCATCTCATGGAGTAAATGTTTGAGTTTACAGTTAGAGGAACAGCTGCTTCTAAATGTAACTTGAGCCTTTAGATATGTCTGCAAAACAGAAAGCTACTCATCTGGACTTTACAGCTCTTTTCAGCATGAAAATCACAGGAAGAAAGGGATACCACTGTCTCAGCAAACTGGTAAATTGTCAAGGCCCAGAACCTCCTTCATTTACAAGCAGAGGGTTAGGGCTCCTCCTTCATCCATAAGCAGAGGGCGCTGGCCAATATTGACTTGAAAGATTGCAAAGGTCCAGGTTTGCTTTGTATTGAACAATGAAACAATATCTCCAGGTTTTATGAATTTGAGTAATGGTCATGACAGGAACAGAGTTTGGAATATGCTAGGAAAAAAAGTCTGGTTTGATAAAGAAGGTCATCTGAAGTTTTCAAATCATGTAAATTGTTGAACTTTAGAAAGGCCTGTCATCAGTAAACATCCCAATCATAAGAAGCCTGTTTTGTCCAAGATCAAATGGAATAGATGCTGTTAACCAATGCCATTACACAGGCAGAAGGAAAGTCCTTGGTTTTTCAAAAAGCACTGACCTTCATAGTCACAAAGGTTATTTGCCAAGTAATCTATTATGAGATAAACAAGCCAAATGATAAATACCTCAGTCACCCTTAGAACAGTGCAGAGGAACAGTGTCACTGTGGCTAGGGTTTCTTCTGAAATACAGTGATGCTTGCAAGTAGTGATGCCAAGATTGATGATTGTTCAAGTGGTTTACTACCTGATGAAGAGCCTCCTCCATGCATGAGTAGATGGCCAAAATCCATTGCAAGTTGCTGAAACTGATTGATATAAAATACAATGGAAGGATACAAAGAAATTGAATAAGAAGTCATTGCACAGGTAAGTGTTAATGTTTATGAGGCAAAAGTACTGTTTTCCCTTTTCAAAGAACTGTCTGTCAGACAGTACCTGTAGAGGAAAAAAGAAGATATTGAACATATTGTATGCTATTGATGCCAAAAGGAGCAGTTGATTTAAAAATGGTTAAAGGCATTCCATGATCACCTGCCCAGAAATCTAAAGAAATCCCTTCTGAGTAAACAGAGAAGTCTAGTGTGAAAGAATGCAACCTAAAGAGTGCATTTACAGTCCAGAGAAAAACTTGTGAATCACCTGGAAGCAACAATTATCAAATCCATCGGAAGAACACAGGCCATCTCATGTTGAATAACACAACAATCGCCAAGGTTGGTCAAAGTGCTCTTTGACACATTGTGATTAATTTTCTTTGGATTATCACTGAGAAAGTAAAATAGCGGCCAAAGTTGAGCTATAGAATGCATGATGAACAGGTATACAATGCTATAAATAGACAAAGAGGTAGTTTGATAAATTGTCAGTTTTTGAGTTTGAGGCAAATGCATTTCACCCACCATTCAAAAGACAGATATATCATGAGTAATGTACCTTCAGGCAGAAAGTTATTTGAAACAAAAAGGAGGCGCCTTTGAAATTGAGAAACCATAGCCAAATCCAAGTTAGGTCAGTGAACTTGGCACCTTTTGTGTTTAAAGATTGGAGAAAGCAGTCAAAAGACCAAAGATTGTCAAAACAGGTTTACAGAATCCTGTCCTATCAGCAACAAATCAGTGTTCAGGTATTTCATTGGCAATTTTATAACGCAGTGGCGGAAGTGATGAAGAATTTGTTGAGTCGCTTAGGTTCAAAGCCCGGGGGCAGAATCAATGATCGGGTGTATATATTCAAATGACAAGCCCAAGGTTTAAACACTAAACAAAGTTAAAAATCAATGTTACTTTTAAAGTTCAAATGACCGTTGGGGTGTTTTTTGAAAAGGATATAAGTTTGGAACATCAAAGTAAGGACGTCATTTTCAAAGGTTGAACTAGAACCCGCGCCTCCATAGCATCAAACAAGAAGAAATCGGGTCGAAATAACACAGTGGCACGTTTTTTGCACTGCGCGACGTGCCTGGGGTTGTGCGCGACGTGCCGGGCACGAATTTTACACAGTTTTCTTTGTTGGCGCGACGCGCCTGTACATTGGCGCGACGCGCTTGTACAAGGCCGCCCGACCGCCCGACTGGTCGACCCGACAGGCCACCCACTGTGTTTTTTTGCGCGACGTGCTGATTGCAAAGAGTGTCGCGCTACTTCTGAAGATTCCGGTGCTACTCAAACATCCTTCCAAAGGTTTCCTCCTCGAAATTCAAAAGGTATTTCGACTCCTACCTAGAAAAAACTCGAAAACCAAAATTAAACTCTGTGTGCCGTGGTTTGAAACTATGCATTGTTGAAAAGGCCTTGACCATTTTAAGAGAAACCCTTGTAGCCTCTGCTCAAGCTTTGAACTTTTAAAAACCATGTTGCCTCCGTTCTAAAACTTGATTTTGACTGTATATCCACAACAAGGGTAACGCTAAAAATGAGCATGATTTTGTTTAAAGTGAAATAGCATACACAGAGAACAGTAAATTTTAAATAGGAAAGAGGATTTTGGGTCAAGAAAAAGTATAAATCAAGCAAAGGTTTTCACAATATCACCAGAAGGCTGCACTTATACAGGACTATTTATTGTTTTAAAAGAGAAAACTCATATAACCCTTGTCTTAAAGCTCTACAGTCTTCTGAAAAACTCTGTCAGGTTTTGCTCCAATACTCTGTATTGACAGTCTAATCATATGTGAGATAGTTGGCTTGAGATACAAATTGTTGAAGGGTGGCACACTTATACAGGGTAAGGTTTTAATGGTTGAAAGCCTCCTTGAGCAAGGAGTTTTGGTATGTTGGTTAACATCAAAGATTTCAAAGAACAGAGTGACTCAAAGATTTCAAAGAACAGAGTGACTGTTGGCATTCTCTCACAAGCACACCTTTTAGCAAACTGCCCCCTTGTTTCACTGTATTTTTCACTACTGTAAGTATGTTGGCAAAGAGATCTTCAAAGGTGAACAACATATTGAGAGACAGAGTTGTTGGTGGTTAAATGTAAACATTGGAGGCAGAAGTACACAGGTGATGGTTGATCCTTTAACTTCACAAGAAAAAGTGTCCTTCATAAAGCACTGTGTATTGATTTTTCATCTAACCTAGGTCTGCCCTCTTTTTCACCATATTATCATTTTGAAAAGCTGATTGACAAAGAGACTCTAAGGATAAATAGTACACTGAAGGGCAGATTTCATTGATGGGATTTTAACTTTGGAGGCAGAGGTACAAAAGTGGCTTTTGTTTTCTTAAAACTTCACAAATGAAAAGGGCCACTTTCTAAAGGGCAGAGTTCTTGATGATCGAATTTAACATTGAAGCCAGAGGTACAAAGGTGGTGATTGATTTCTCAAAATTCACAAGTGAAAGGTGTTTTCCTAAATACAGTGGGCTACTATTTCACCTATCCAAAAAGTCTCCTTTCTTTTCCACTGTATGGTCTCTTTTATAGAAATATGTTGACATAAGTATTTTCAAGGTGAATGACCTGAAGAGCAGGGTTTTAATATTTGAGTTTTGTTTTGAAAACACAAATACCAGTATAGGTTGGCCTCTAACAAATTCACAAGAGGGGTGATTGTTCAAAACTGTGCACAGGGAATCTACAAAGCAGTTATCCCATCTTTTACACATGGTACCATTGTTAAAAATTTTGCCTGGCTGAAGTGCATCCAGAGTTAAAGGGTTGTTTTTTAAGAAGTACAGAGGTGGTTTATTCAAAGAAAAATTGTTGCATTTCATCCAAAACACATTGTCTAATCTGTCTAAACAGTCAAGTGACTAGTCTCAATCCAGCAGAGCAGTTTCTTACAGTAAAGGCAGTTTGCCTCTTCCAAAGCTTGTTCAAGTCAGAATGCCTCCAAAGCGAGATCACAAGAGCGGTCCACATAAGAGATATGAGCCTATCTCCATAGAAGAAATCAATGCTCACCCATCAGTGCTTTTCAATTTCCATGAAGTAGGTTGTCTTGATTTCTGTCAGAGGATAGAAGAATTCAAGAGTTTCTCGCCACTTACACATTTGTGCGCTTTGAGATTCAAGGACAAACACTTCCAGTTAGCAGGTCTTGACTTCAAAATCTCCCCAAGGTATGTATCCAAGGCTACCAAGATCTCGTATCATGGTGAAAAGTGGTTTAAACAAGCTCATCTTGATCTAGAGGATTATAAACCTTTCATCAAACCTGAACATAGGGAAACCATCACTGCTATTTTCCCCTTCTCCTATCTTCTTGACAGTTATGCTCCGCTGATGAAAGCCATAATGAGATATTTCACTTGTGAAGGGAGGTTTAACCAAATTTATGCCTATCATGTCCGCTTGTTGATGCATTTTACCAGAAGCAGGCAGCTAAACCTTCCATACTTTTTGTCCAAAAGCATAGAGAAAATGGCAGCTACTGTCCAAAAGAAGGCTCCACCTCAACAAATCCCTTCTCTCTTTCATCATTCCTTGATCAAGATTATCTTCTTACACCAGCTGGAGAAAAAAGGGGTTTCATGGGATTCATTCATTAGCCATGCAGATTTCTCCACTGTCCCTCCTGTTCATGTGTCTCCTACTCAGCCTGTCCATCGCCCAGTGCCTTTGTCTAGTAGGCCTACCCCTAAAAAACTCAAGATGACCACTGGGCAGCCAAGTGAATAGGGAGAAGGAGAGGGCAGTGAACCACAGGGAGAAAAAGAAGGCAGTGAGCAGCAGCAGCCACATTTTGAGGGCAGCAGCAGTTGGAGATTAGTGAGCAGAAGCAGCCAGATTTGGAGGGACAGCAGAAGTTGGAGATTAGTGAGCAGCAGCAGCCAGAGTTTGAAGATCAGCAGCAGCTACAGGTTGATGAACAACAGCAAGTACAGGAAGAGGAACAGCAGCAGACAGAAATTGAAGAGCAGCAGGTTGAGCAAACAATTGAAGCGCCTTTTGAGCCACAAGCTGGACAGGATGTTGAGGAAGGACAGCAAGCTGAAGCTGCCTCCTTGACAGTGACCAAAACTGTTCCTAAAAAGAGGAAATTGCCCAAAAGGACAACTTCTAGCTTGCCAAGGAGAAAAAGCGCTAGATTGGCATTCAAAGGCAAAAGTAAAATTGGGGAAAGTGCAAAGCATGGAGGTGAATTAGCTATTATCCCTATCCAAAGTGATGATAGTGACAATGAGGCCCGCCTCCTTGAAAACCTCCTCATTCACAAAGAAGGGCAAATTGAGGTGTTACAAGAAGATTTTCAAAGGGCGAGGAATTTCAACCACTTCTTGGAGGTTGAAAACAAACAAATGAAGTATCATGCAACCATTCATGAGGCAAGGGCGATCAAGTATAAGAAAGAGGCAGAAAAGGCGCAAGTAAGAATTGAAGAGCTCATTGGCGAGTTTGATGATGAAGAGGAGGAAGACCAACCTAGGCGAAAGAGGCCTAGGACCATCGGGCTTAGAAGAGCCTTGGAGAAACAGAGAGCAGAAGAACAAGCTCAATTCGAAGCCTTTCCTCTCACTGCCCTCTTTGAGCAGGAAATTGAGGAAAACAAGGAAGCATGGCTTGAGAGAGCTAACCAGCATTTGGAATTAAAGCTTGAGAAGGAAAATAGGGATCTTGAGCTGTAGAGAAAGAGGACTCTTCACTTTCAGAAGCTAAATCAATTTGCCAGGCGAAAATTGAAGGTAGCACAAGAAAAATTGAAGAAGTTGAAGGAGAGGCGCCTAGCACGGAAAGAAGAAAAAAGCATATCAGCCCTTGATATTTTGGCTTCAGCTTCGGAGCATGTTTCTATGGACCCTTGAGGTTCATGCATGCCAATTTTGGGCCTGTTTCGGAAACTTTTTGTTTTTTGGCATTTTTGGGTTTTGGCAGCTCATAAGTCGCCATTTGGTTGATGAGTCGTCGAGGAGGAGGATGATACCGATGGATCGCCTCATTCCATGGCAGCTCAGATTTTCAGGGCATTTGAAGATCATTCGCCCCTCAGAGTGGCGCAGCCTCATTTTTTGTTACGCCGCCATCAGCGATGCCACTCTTTCTGGGTTTTTGCGCACGGGTACAGTTTTGAGGGACTTTCGAGATCATATTGAGGCAGTTCGACTTGGTCGAAACGGACACGAAGGCTTTCCAACAAGCCATCATGAGCCTCATTTCGACACCGGGAAGGCTTCCATTTGCATCCAGCAAGTCAGGGGACCTTTTTCAGGCATAAATATGAAGTATTTTTGTAATTTTGAACTCCAAAAATCTGCTTTTCCCAAATGTGCGTTAAGCTATTTTTATCATGGGGAAATCATGTAAAGTCAATATAATTTCCGTTTTTAGCAGTTTTTTAGATATTTTATGGGATATTTTGTGCCTTGGGCTTTGCAAAGCCTCAAGGACAAGTTTAGATATTTTGACTTGGCCAATGGGATAGCTAGTTGCTCCATGGGGTTTTCCTCCCTCAAGCCTATTTATCCCATGGTTCTCATTGTAAATCAGAGGCTGAACTTGAGAGAAGAATTAATGCATTGGTCATATGAGCTTTGAAGAATACACTTGAGTTATGATTTTTGGACTACCTCTTGGATGCTTTTGAGGAATGGTGAAGGCTTGTTGATGGATTCCTTGACATGGTAGAATGGTATAGTGCTTCTTAATGTGTTTTGTCTTCTAGTTTTCACTCATAATTCATATTTCTTGCTGCTATAGATCAGTAAAGATTGATTTTGAGATATGCCCTTGGAGGCACCTCAAAATCCCTGAATCTTCATAGCTTGATGTTTTCTTCTCCCTTAGTTATGCTAAAGAATTCTTAGCTGCTCTTTAGTAACCTAAGGTATTGTTGCTAAGTTTTATTCATCGGTTCTATGTATGTTAAGTAGGATGTATGGTTTGCCCTACCTACCTACAAGCTGCCCATAGTTCTGTCCATAAAACTTTCTCTTTGACTGATTTGTTGATCATCTTGTTGAACCAAGGAGGCCTAGTCCCGATCTAGCCCTTTGCCTAAAACTATGAAAACTTATTTTTCCAAGTGCCCAATGACTTAGAGACTATGTTTAGGCGTTTCGGCGTAGTTGATGAGTTGTTAGTTTGTCTTGTGTGTTTTCCCCAAAGTCTGATAGCATTTTCCCGAAGTTAGAGGGTCTTATACCTCTATGTATGGCTGGAATGTTTGATTTCTATGTGTTAATTAGCTTATAGTTATACTTAGCATGATTAATGGCTTTCTATTACATGTTTATTGTCTGCTATTAACTAGTTACACTTGAAATCCTTTGTCTTTCACCAACTTGTTGTCCACTTAATCCATTTTGCCCAGAGATCCCTTCTACCGTGAATCAAATCGGCCCTACAGCAGCTTTACATCATCACCTCATAGCTTCCTTGACCTGTTTGACCCCATAGCCCAATTTATCTACATCTTGTTATCCAAATTTTTGAGGTATTTTGACTGGGCCATTCCCTCACAAACTTAAAAACACAAACTAAAAATAACATTTCATAACTAGCCTAATGTCGTAACAATGCAAGTAAAAAATGGCTCCCATATCTTACACATATAGAGAGAGCCCTCTCTGAGTCCGGGAAGGCTAGGTCCTTGGGCTCCAAAGCTTGGTTTGATGTTACATCGTCATTTGGCTAGCCAATCGGCCAAATCACGGGACCCTAACACGCGCCATTAGCACTAATCTATAGTTAAACCGCACTTAACCTTAATTAATCCTATTTTAATTCGAAGGCCAGTTTGGCCAAGTCTGCGAATTTCGGCGGGACTCCAAAATTAGCAGCGGTAATTGGATTTCTCTCCAATTTTGGAGGAGATTTCCTAGGCCAAACTAATTTTGCCATAAATTTTAAAAGTCCGACGAAATTAGGCTCAGAAAGAGTCTATCCTAGTAGATTTGGACATTTCGAGCATGTTGGAGTAGGTTTCAACAGTAGTAGAGGATTATAAACAAAACTTTTTTCCATTTTGAGCTAATACAGAGGCCCAATCCATGGAAGCTAGACCAAGGAGATGTAGCCCAAGAGGGGTGAACTCCTTCATCAAAACACTGTGTTAATGGATCATTTGATGGCTTGTTGTACACTTTATTGTTGTTGTTCAACATTTGCTTTTAATGTTAATTTGCTCATGAATTTCACATAAAAATCAATACATTTACTTGTTTAACACTCACAAACACCTCAAGAAACCTATGCATGTGAAGCAAATGATCTGAAACTTATTTATAATTCCGAAGATGAAATTAGTACAACAAAACTAACATTCAAATTCAGATCACTTGTGGCGATGTACAAGGAAAGAAGCATACGAGCGTAGCAGTTAGTGAACAAATGTTTCGAATTGGAATCAATTGTGTTCTATGATTATTTCTCTGAACTTCGGAGCTCAGAAGGCAGCAACCCCTTTCTTCAACACTTACAAAATTAAAATGAGAGATAAATGTCGAGTTTCACCAACCATTGTGCTAACAAGTGTATCCTCTTATCCAAGCCAAAGGTTCGAGGGTCAAGTTAGTTAGTTATAGTAGGCGCACACAAAAACTATATAAGATTTCCGGGGTAGGTGCACCCATATATTCCAGTGATATTTTTCTCCCTTCAATGGTAGATGAAAATGTCATTACCAACAATGGGA
This sequence comes from Pinus albicaulis, assembly GCA_034641835.2. Taxonomy (NCBI): domain Eukaryota; kingdom Viridiplantae; phylum Streptophyta; class Pinopsida; order Pinales; family Pinaceae; genus Pinus; species Pinus albicaulis. The sequence continues at coordinate 1,625,184,083 of CM076570.1, forward strand.
TCTCCATTCAATCAATTCAAGGTAGGTTGGTGGAGTCAAGTAGGTTATTCCAAACAGAAAATATTGATGGACCAAAAAGTGGGACACTAGCTCTAGCAGAATGTGCCATGGTCATGAACATGAGACAATCGAGCAATATGAACTAGATGTCTATATATCTCTAGCTTACTTTCCTAGAGGTGAGAAAGATCTCAAGCGGGTGAGATTCAACCGAAAAATTTAGCAAGACGGAAGTCAAACATTGTTGGGAAAAAAATAGAGCTAGGGTATATGAGAAATACAATGTTACGATAGTTCAAAGGAAAATTATTGGTCCATCATCAACGTCAGGGAGGATAAATAGTGTTGACAAGTTTATTCGTGACTACTGAGTTTAATGGCATGGAATCAATGAAGCCAATTTCTCCACCTCACGGATATGTCGACAGACAACTTCTATAAGAATCAAATTTATTTCTCAATTCATAGATTGCAATAGGAATATTGTGTATCACTATTGCATTATTTTTACAACATATTATTTGTATTAACGTTATATTATTGTTACAACGTATGTTTTTGTAGTATGCATGGCATGAATTCCAATTTTGAGTTTGAGTCTCCAATTGAAAGGAATTATTTGATTGGCGGGATTGGACCCATTCCGTCCACTTGATTCATTGGTAAGGAAGGATTAAGGAAGTCTCAAATTCATGATTTTCCATTATTTCTAGGCCATATTTGCTATTGAATATCAAACCCCGCCTTCTCTATACTTTCCTGCCTACCTAAAGGACCAGGGCCACACTCTTGCGATCAATCAATAGGCACCAAGCACATATTGCTCTTCTAAACTATAGATTCAGGATTCTGAAACTATTCTAGGGATAGGAGATGACTAACCCTTGGATTCCCCACCTCACTCAAAAGGAGAAGATATTGTCATTGATGGAAAAGGATCAAATCAGGATCAACAAAGGTATACATGAGCAACAACAACAAGGTATGTAAGAGCAACAACATGGAAGAGGAGTAGCTCAAGGAACAACAAGAAAAGGAGTAGCAACGGAGAAAGGAGCAGCAGATACATTGGTGGTTTGGTAGAACATTGATGTTGGCATGTTGATTGAGTTGAATTGTTATGATGCAAAGGCAAGACTCCAAGGCAAGGCAAGACTCCATGACATCAAATGCAAGAAAAAGGCTAGATGCAAGACTCCAAGGCGAAGACAAATATTGTTGTGATGCAATTATGATAGACATTGTTATTTGATGTTGGAATTAAGTTGATGCATTTAATCATTACGTGTGGATGAAATTAATATTGGATTACTTATTTATTTTGTGGTCTAATATTCAAGATATGAATTGTTTGGAAACAAATGAGTGGAAGGCAAAGAGTCAAGCCTATTCACTTCATATTCCTATGTGGGATACAAACAACCATAAAAGTATTTTTATAAAATATGTGATTTTGGAAGGAATTTGTAGGTAAGAGAGTGGGAGAATGTGTGAGAGATGATTGATATATTATGCATTAGTCACCTGGTACATATGGAGCTAATATGAAGCAGATTTGAAGGGGAGGAGATGCATTAGTAAAGAAGGAGGTATGCAGAATTGATAACCATGTAAATCAGCATATTGTTTTCATTTTTATATGAGGGGATTGTGGTCTCTATTCGATTTGTAGCTTGATAAATATTCATTTGGATATGGTTGAGGTAGGAGGCTCCTATGGGTTGTCACCTGCAGAAAACACATGGGATTTGGAGCTTCCTTGCGTGTTGTAGCTTGCAGAAAATTGAGGTAGCAGCCTCCTATAGGTTGGAGCCTACAAAAAATTAGATGTATTAAGGAGTAGGAGCTTGCCTTTACATCACAATAATAATAAAATCATGGTTTTCTCCCTTATGGGTCTCCACTTATATTTGGTGTCCATAAGTATTGTTACTATGTGCTGATGTGGTGTATTGGTCTGCTTATTACTTGTTGTTCACATATTCAATTTGCTAGTTATTATTTGTTAAAATTCTCATGTAATCCTTCAGTTAATGAATTTAATGAAAATAATTTAATTTCCATGAATGGACTAAACTGATTCACCCCCCCCCCCTCTAAGTTTATTCAAGGTTTCATTAAGATGAAGAGCCTTGATGTATTGCACAATCATTATTGTGGAATTTCCTAAATTGCACAAGGAAATAGGGATCCCTGAGGCCAAGAATTTGGTTAAGTATTGAACCAAGCTTGCCTAAGAATCATGTGAGACAGATAAAGATAGTGCAGAGAGCTCTCAAGCTTGAGAGAAGCATTGTATTGTTCTCATATTTTCTTACTTATGAAATATACAGATAGCGAGGTTTTTAGCTTAGGCTTTCCCCATACAAATCTTTGTTTTGTGCGATTGAAATTCTTTCTCTTTCTTATTCATGTGATTTTGCGATCGTAATTGGTTTCCACAATTTTTAGAGTAGATTCAAGTTTTTTCTTTTAGCATATTACAAATGTCAGTTTGAATCTACGTGGATTTTCTACATGGTATCGGATCATGAATCACTATAGAAGAGTAGAATACGAGTTTATTTTGAGCAAGTGAATCAAATTTGCATATCTACTCTTCAAGACTAGCAACATGATCATGATGTCTTTCTGTGGATTGAGACTCAAATATGCCCTTGAGATTATTTCAAATTACATAGCTTGTAAGGACATGATGGAAGAAGTATGGGAAGACAATTTGCTGAAGGAGTTCATAGACAGTGATATTACTAAGCTCGCAACAACAAATGATCAATATATGGAAGCATGGAAGAGAAACGTAACAAAGGCAAGAAGGATTCTATTGGAAGGAATTCGAGATCGTATTGTCTCGAACCTCCATGGAAAGGAAACTCCATATGCTATGTGGAAGGCCTTAACATATTTTTTTCAGAATAGAAGTGACCACAGGAAGCTAGCGTTGAAGGACAAGATCAGAAAAATCAAGTTGGAGAAGGGCAACACAATACCACAGTACTTGACCAAGTTCACCCAATGTCGGATGAGCTTGGAGTGTTGTTTTTACCGTTGTCGAGGATTATTTGGTGATCCTAGTACTTATAGACCTTCCCAAGAGCTAGCACAACTACCAGGATTCGGTAAATGGGAGGGAGAAGCTACTAGAGTGCGAGCGATTATGGTCTAACTTGGTTCAGGAAGAGATTAGGAGGAAAAACCTGAGACATGACCTCTTCCAAAGAAATGGAAGAGGAATTTTCATTAGTCAGCAAAGGAAATAAATCCAAGGGAAAGAATTCCCAAGGTGAGGAGGGAAAGAAGAAAGACTTGTCCAACATCAAGTTTTTTCACTGTCACAAGTTAGGGCACTATGCCACAAAATATCCACAGAAGAAGGCAAGCAAGAAGGAGCCTGCAATTGAAACAATACGTGAAGCTATAGCTTCATAATTCAGGCTCAATTTTACTCTCATTGCATGCATGAAAATCACTGTAGTGGGAAGCATGTGGTATCTCGACAACGGTGCCTCATTCCATAAGATGGGGAATAGAGATCTCTTCAGTGACTTGGAGGAGAAGGACCTCAAGGAGAACATAGTGTTCGGAGATGATGGAAGGTATAGCATGACTGGCATCGGTACTATTACGTTTCAGAGGGAGTATAGCTCCCCTCTCAGACTCACAGATGTGTTGTTTGTTCAAAGACTAAGGAAGAATATTGTTTTTGTCGGAGTATTGGTAGATCGTGGCTACGATGTGATTTTTCACAAAAGGAAGTTTTTCCTTATACACATCACCACAGGACAGATGAAACAGATCAGTGTGCAAGTCAAGAACCTAAATGCACTTGAGGTACAAGATACATGCAAATCCTTGAGGAGCAAGGAAAAGGTTAGAGACTTGGTGGTTGAGAGGTAGCATGAATTATATCTCAACATGTTGCCTCAGAAGTAGTCTCAGCAAGTTGTGGAGCAACCACAATTAGAGAGCAGAGAGGAGACCAAGTGGAGGCATCCACTCAAGCAGAGACCTCCAGTAGGGGGAAATTTTGAGCCAAGTGGGTAGAGGGAGCACATGTAGCCATACCTCCAGGTGAGAGGTGGGGCAATGTGAAGCAATAGTCCCAAGAGTGTAGAAATTTGGGAAGGTTCCATTGAGATGTTTTGTCTCATGGCTCATTGCCTTTCTATGGGGGCCCATAGTATATAGTAGTGGGATGGATCAGTGGCTATTGATGTAGTCAGATTCCAGAGTGATAGATACAGAGATTAGTAGCAGTCAGATACTAGGGAGCGTAGTGCAGAGTTGGTAGCAGTGCAGATGTCATAGAGCATAGTCAGCAACAATGAGGAGTTTTTAGTAAACAATGCAGTAGCTAGTAGCAGTCATAGACTCGGGTGAACGATGCATCATAATGAACACATTTGATTCACTTTATTTTTTGGTTGCTTTTCAGTTGTAAATGTTGCAGTCACAACAAAAACAGAGAGAAGTGTTACGCAGCCAACCAACTTAGTCAAGCTATGGTTAAGCCAACCAATATCTATAGGAAGGCAGTCAAACATGTGTTGAAATCCCTTAGAGGCACCTCTCCTTTTGGTCCTTGGTACAAACATTAAGATGGAGTAAAGATTCAAGGCTCCACAGATGCAGATTTGGCAGGGAATCCATCTGACAGGAAGAGCACATCAAGGACCATATTAAGTATTGGGTCAACAACAATTTCGTAGTATAGCAGGAAACAAAGATCACTTGCACTCAGTTTAGCAAAAGCAGAGTACATTGTTGCTAGTCAAGCAGCTTGTGAGGATAAATGGATGCGGAAGATTCGTGTTGGGTTGTTTAGTCATCATATGGATATGACGATGATTTATTGTGATAACCAGAGTTGCATCAAACTTTTGGTTAATCTAGTTTTTCATGATAGGTCCAAGCATATCTACATTTGATGCCATCATCTCAGAGATTGTGTGCAGAGGAGGATTTGTTCATTAGAGTACATTCCTACCGAGGAGCAAGATGCAGACATCTTGAAAAAGGCAATGTCAAGAGGAAAATTCAAGTTCCATAGAGGTAGGATCGGGGTAGCAGACAATCCCTTTCTTGTTGAGAGGGAGTGTTAAAAATGGAAAAAAGAAGAGGCTTCTAATTTAATTTTCCCTTAATTAAATTAAAAGAAAAATGTAATTCCACATCACATGACAACTTATACGAGTTAACTAAGTTAGGAAGACTTAGTTGGTTCAATTTATTCAAGTTTAGGGTCAAATTAGAGGCATGTAGAGCATCTCCTACATTATAGGAGCCCTTGTTGAGTTTATTTTGATTTTTAATTAATTATTTCAATTTATTTGAATTAAAATCAGTTTAACTAGTTATAACTGATGTAGGAACCGACGAGAGGTCAAAGTGTGAAAAATAGATTTAATTCACATGTAGTGATCAATTAGATAAGCGATAATTCACTCATAAATAACTCATGCATGTCAGTTCAAAGAAATACCCAGTTGAGATTGGAGTTAAAGGGAAGTGTATTATCAGTTATATAATCATCCAATTGTACAACTGGTGCATGGAGTCAGAGGAAGATCCTTGACGTATTCTGCAATCATTATTGGGGAATTTCCTTGTTAATTGGGCCTAATTACCCAAGGAAACTATACAAGGAAATAGGGATTGTTGAGGCCAAGAGTTTTGTTAAGCATTGAACCAAACTTGCCTAGAAATCAGTGAGACAAATAGAGATAGTGTAGAGAGCTCTCAAGCCCGAGAAGAATTGTATTGTTCTCATACTTTCTTATTTATGCAGTATACAGATAACGGGGTTTTTAGTTGAGGCTTTCCTTAGATAAATCTTTGTGTTGTGTGGTTGAAATTCTTCCTCTTTCTTGTTCATGTGATTTTTCAATCGTAATTGGTTTCCACAATTTGTAGAGTTACAAATTCAAGTATTTTGTTTTCGCATATTACAAATATCAGTTCAAATCAACATGGATTTTCTACACATCGCAAGATAATAGGTTTAATAATTCTCATTACTTACTAATCAATATACATTCACAAATTTACAATGATGCAGTATGACGCTCTTCTTTGCCTCCACTTTCAACTCTTAATCTTTTCTTCTTCTTCTTATTCTTCTTTTTTTTTCTTCAGATATATGAGAATTGGTAATTAGCGAGGATTACCTTAGCAAGACCCGGGTTCAAATTTGGCTAGCTACCATTATAAACCTTCAATGAGCTGCCAACGCCTATAATGAAAATCATTTGTAAGATAACACCTAACATGAAATTCATGTCTCAACCTAGGGATAAAATATCTTAGGACACCGATGAGAAGTATCTCTATTTCGGGTGTTCCTACTGTTCCAACTAAGCCATAACAGACTAATGCATCATTGGGGATTTAAACTCAAGTAGGGAGAGTGTGAAACTTGCCTCTCAATCATTCAAGTTATTGCTCATCAATACAAATATTGGTCATTATAATCGTAATGATTAGTGTTTTATCTCAGGGATTCACAAGAAGGTGGACTTTGATTTAGTTATGTGTGCGTGAGAAGTGTAATACAATCCTCACATGTTCAACCACTACCATGGAGTTCCCTTGTGAAAACCTTAGGGGCCAAACACCCTCATGGGAATTGAACCTTGTTCAGTATGAAAAACTCATTCATCATTGGTGAATCCAACCCCATTGGGAAACTTTCTATAACTCTAAACCCCTCTCTCTTGAAATTGATTATAGATTCACTAGCCTAACTCTCATGATAACAATTCATTTTATTCACTTAAATCAATAACTATCAACTTCTTCCAATTTTCCATATACCTCTCACAACCCTTCAAGTCCAAATTGGATCTTCAATAGATTCTTTAAAACTCTATAAATTCATTCCCAATGCCTCAACATCCATTGTGAGCCTTTAAATCCTTTAGCACCTTAGATTTATAACTATCGTTCACTTTCCACACGACTCTTTTTCTTTCCAATAATGCATTTGCTGTCATGTTCCTACCATGTATGTAAACACCACATATATTGAAACTTATTGGGTTACACACTTTCTTTTAATGCACATTCTCTCTTTTATCACATACACACTTATGATTCTTAACATGCACACTTTCTTTATCTTTCTCACTACAATTATACTCGAGATAAAATTAAAATCTTATACATTATCTTTCTTGGTCCATCATACAATTTAAACCTCTATGTTTAAACTACGTGTTCCACTTCTCATATTACACTCACACTTTAAATCTCACCACTCATTTATTATTTCAAAGGTACTTTTATATTAAGTATACACTTTTCTAAAAATTAAAATGTTACGAAAAAAACATCCTTATTATCTCTTTTCAAACTTACAACCAAATTTAATAATAATAATATATTTTAATATTTTTTCCTTTCTTGCTTTCCTTAAAATATTCATGTGCTTCTTGAGCACAGTAAACGGTAAAGGCAGCGGTTGACCCAATCTAACGATTCCAGAAGCATCCGGGACCCACAAATTGTAGGTTAAAAAGCATGTGTCTTATTTTAGTTTTCGCTCCCATCGCTGTCCATGCTGTCTCTCTCACCAGTTGGCTCGGGCTTTCCTCGTGCTACTGGTGGGCCTGGCGATTTGACTTCTCTCTTTCCATGTTAACCCTATACAGTCCTTTTCGTTTTTTATACATTTTTTTCTGATATCATTGACCCAATAAATTAATAAAAATAAAATAGCATGATTATTGGTGTAACCGTTCGAGTCGGTCAACTCATAAAAACGTGGGTAGGGCAAGTTGCAACTAGTCGACCTCTAAGGGATTGAAAGGTTCTCAAATTGAGCCTTTGACTTTAGGTATTGATTCTCCCATTCCCTATGCTCCACTAACTTGGCCACAATTCCCATCCCATATGGGAAAAAGAGATTCCGCTGGTACTCTCATTCATGATCTCCATCTTCTGAATGGACTAACTTATCATTTTGATGTAAACCCAAATTTGACATCAAGCCCCACCAAAGTTGCGGAGAAAATCTAGAATCCTTTAAGAAACAAATCATTACATCAAATGTGGCAGCTATATATTTTTCATATATATAAAAAAAAAAAACTAATAGCTTATTTCACTAAGTCAATTTGTCCTTGCTTGTGTTGAGAACGCCTTTTTAGTTTAGTGTGGCATGATGTTAGGTCAATATAAATATTTTGATGGGGTTAATTTTTATAATTTTATATAAACAAATATTAAAAAATTTATTATTTATAATTAAAATTATAAAATTAAATTAAACTATAAAATTATTATAGTATATAAATCTATTGTATAACATAGTTCATTCTATTTATTATGATAAAGTATATTTAAAAGAATTATAGTATTTGTTATGATAAAGGTTATTTAAAGGTTCTACCAAATATATTATGGAATATACAAGTATTAAGTTTGATTCATCTTAACTTTACATCTATCTCTCTTAATATTTGGTAGATCTGGATTTAGGTTAAATACTAGTTTATGTTTATTTTTTTCTAGATAAAATTGTAGTTTATGGGTGTTAATAACTATATGTTTGGTTATTCATATGAAGAAGTGTTGCAGGGAGCTTAGTCCCTGTCACTTAAGTGGAAATTATGCTTTCATAAAAAATTACAAATTGATATATGAAATGAAAAAAATAATTGTCAGCTAAGGAGCAAGCAGTTGCAAAAATTTTTGTGGGTAATAAGCATTAATAAGTCTACACATTTACATTTTCACTCCTAATTATTAAAGTGTTAAAGAACACAAAAATAATGGTGTGCAAAGATAAGTATTTTTACCTACATTTTATTCCCAACCAATTTTTATGGGAAGTAATTGGTGGTAAATATATTATTTACGTAAGTATGAGCTATTTTCAAATATTTTAATTTTGGTTAGTTTTCATATGAAGGTTAACAATGAAAAAATCACTTTGCAAATAATAAAATTCATGGCATAAATATTGCAACTGCATCTAAAATTTATGGAAAAAAAATCTTATGAAAGTAAGTATTGTCCCTCTGCTCCAACCTAGGGATTTTCTCTCAAACACGCCTTATTTTCACTCCCAATATTCCAAGCCACCCACCTTCCAAGAATCACAATTGCCTACACAAGCCCTTTCAATATATTAGAAGCTCCTTTAAATGACTTAAGCTCCTTCCTTACCCATTGAGAGCTGAAATATTTGCTCTTCATAATAGTTCCCCGAAGACCCTTTTAAACAACATCTACCATAAAATTTGAATTAGAAAGAGTTGACCAAAGATGTATATGTTCTTCAGACCCCAACCCCCTTCCTTTTTAGGCTTGGCCAATCCTTTCCACTTAACCAATATGATACTTTCATTAGTCCTCTTTCCAAACCAAAGGGAACTAAAGTATCTTTTAGGAATTTGTCCAGTATACTCTTTGGCACATGGGCTAGTGACAACCAATATATGAGAATAATTTCAAGAACCAAATTAACTAATTCCAACATTCCTCCAAGTGATAGCCATTTATGACACTAACAAATTATCCTATTTTAAACCGTCTTTATCAACCACAACTAGTCCACTACTCTGTAGTCATTTGGGTTGAGAAAATACCCAAGAGACTTAAAACCAGAATCAGGAGACTCGTACCTTATATTCAACAACCTTCCAAGTTGCTCCTAAAAATTTTCTAACAAATTGTTCCCAAGCATCAAGCCTTTTGAGGCTAATCTCTAGTCCCATAACTAAACAAAGAGAACTCAAATGCACTTACAAATCCTCCATTCTCTAAGCAAGCCTTCTCCAAAGAGAAACACATCATCAAAAATAGTAGATGGGTCAAATTTACATGCTCTGTAACCCAGATATCTTTAATTGACCCTTAAATGTGTGCCTTATGCACTAATATGCTCAATCCTTATGCTTCCAAGAGAAAGACGAAGGGCACCAGAGGACAACCTTGTCACAACCCTTATGAAGATTTACCAAAATTAGTTGAAATAACAATAATTAGAATTGCAAAGTTAGTTGAAGACACATAAGCCATCCATTTGTTACTTCCATACTTAATCCCATTTGAAGAAGACCCAACCTGAGAAAGGCCTAATTCACTTTGTCGTAAGTCTTGGCCAAATCCAACTTCATATCCAGAGCCAAAATCTTCTTTATTTTTATGTTGTGCATTCCTTCAAGTGGTAAACCTATACTAGTTAAAGCCTACATGTTTAAAAAAATCCAAATCATTCCTCTATCAAATACACTGACAACATCCCTTTCACTAATTGGGAATAATCTTAGCTATCAGCTTATAGATCATGTTATAGAAAGAAATAGGTCTAAGATCATTGACCAAGAGAGGGTTAAACTTCTTTAAGATAAAGGATAAGCAAGTTGCATTAATAGCCCTTGTGGTTCTACCCTTTATTCTTGATTTTCAACAACCCTTAAAATATTGTCAACAAGTTCATAAAAAAAATTCCACTTAAAATTTGATAGTCCACTCCTCGAGGCCTGGACTTTTGGATTTTTGGAACCCAAAAAGAGTCATGTTGATATCCTCTTTAGTATTAAGAGCTCCAATAATATCATTCTCTTGACAATTGAAAAAACGAGGAACTAATCTACTTACTTGCTTTTGTTCTCCACTATGATTCACCTTTGGTTCTTTAAAGAGGTCTTTAAAAAAGCTACCCCTTCTTTCTCAAGATTTTTTACTTACTCGAGCCTTCTAAGTCCCATATCATATTGTCAACCTTTATGCACTCATCAAAATTATGGAAGAAGTGTAGGCTTTAACCTTGTACAATTAATTGATGCAAAAAAATTCCTAGTAAAATAGAAAAGATGCAATGGCATACACACAAATTAACATAGATATTTTAACCTAGAAACCCAAACTAGGAAAACCAAAAAGATTTTGCATTATGCTTTTTTTAAAGTATTCCAATATAATATGTATATCCCGCAACATCCATAAACTAACAATCCATGTGCGTTGGATTAGAATACAACCATAGTTCCTTAATTAGAATTACAAGACGATGGGATGTGTCACCACTATTTTTTACATTTCCAAAAGTTAAAAATTCCTTTGAAAAGTCAACTCTATCCTCGCTTGGTTCAATTACTTCTGAAGTTTGAGGTGAAAGTCATTTTAAAACATTTTTAAATTACTTTGGGTTACAAGTCAATATTTTTTTATGGATAAAGAGATATCTTAAGATTTTGTGTAAATTATTGAATAATCCAAATGTTAAAAATAATCCAGACTAAGTTTTATTTCTGAAGGCTATATAATTTCAATTTCATAGGGGGCACTATGAAATCATTTTTCATCGCCTACGCAGAAGCAATTTTTTTTTAGTCGTCATGTTCAAGCGAAGGATTCGAACAATTGGAAATGAATTCTTGAAAACCAAAAGAGGGTTTTTGCAGGAATGGACCATTTTACAAAAACATCTCTCACTTTTTACACAAGTGTCACACTTTGGAGGATATGAAGGAATACTTGCAGCCCATGTTTCCAGATTTAAATATTAAATGATTTCTTGTTTTAGTCATTAACTTTGGGTGTTGTTTCCAAGGAGCCAAAAAGGAATTTTTCAAAATGAAAGAGGATTTATTTGGAAACAGGATTATTTACAAAAATATCTTTAATATTTTACACATCTATCACAGTTTAGGAGATAGGAAGGAAAATTTGGAGCCTATTTTTCAGAAATTTGCCAAATTTACTTTTTTCTGATTTTAGAAAAATGCCCAGTCAGCTTTTAGTTGGAAATCCACCTTATCAATTCGACTTGGGGATCATATCTCATATCCTTCATTATTTGATTTAGTAAGTTAAATATGGATGAAGAGGTTTGAGATCCATTACCTTTCGATCTTGATCAGAATGTAATTTTCTATAAACTTGTTTATGAAAATGAACTAGGGATTTGATTTTGAAGAAGCGGAGACCATTGTGTATGTAATTAAAGCTTTACATTATTAATCGAAGTGACCAATATCAAAAGAATTTAGTAGTTGAACCAGTAATTTGTGTCTTGATATGTTTCCATTCAGTGTTCTCAGTATTTGTTCCTCTTTCTCTGTTCTCATCAAATATTTTTCTTCTATATATTTGAATAAAGGGGTATGAAATAGAATTCATGTTTCCATGCTTTGTTTTCATTGCATTCAAGTATCACCTTTCTCTCTAAAGTCAAATAGAATTCATCCTTGTTAGATGCTTTGTTTTTTATGGGTTTTTTTTCCTTTTCCACCAACATACTTAATGATAAGTTTGTCTAAGAAAGCATAAACTACACTGCTCTTGTATTTCAATTTTCTATGACTAGCATCTTGGTAACCTCTAGATTGAGTTTTTAGACCTGTTTGACTCCACGCCCAATGAATACCACTTCTTTGCCATACCAAGTTTTAAAACCCCATCACACTTAAGATCTAGTCATTATTTTGAATACACAGTCAGTAGATGAGGTGACATTGGGTGACTAAGTTGTAAGAGAGAACCCTCTCTAGGTTGGAGGGGCTAGCTTCCAATCTAAAAGTATGGTTTAAAGGTTACCTAAGAGATTTCCTTCACAACTAGGAAATTTTTGAGTGATAACACCTTGGCGTCGTTATCGAGGACACGAAGCTTCAAGTCAAAATCCTGGAAGAATAATAATGAACAGATATGTTCTCTGATGGTGAATAGAGGAAAAACACATAAAGGTTGCACATCATTCGCCTATTGACTCCACTCTTAGTGGGATCTAGAAATCAAAGTATCAATGGAGACTCCATTGGATCAAGATGAATCCACAAATTCTCCTATGAATCATATTAATATTCCTAGATTTCCAAATCATATTCCTCGCTTAGATTGGAAAATATATCTGCTAATATTTAGAGATCGGAATGGGGATGATGTCACTCTTCATTTAGTTAAATTTCACATGCACATACATCGGCTAGGGGTTTGAGGATTGTTTGATGATTATGTTTATGGAAACCCTGGAATAAAATGCATGACCTTGGTATGAGGGATTTCCATCTACTAGTCTATATTCCCTTGAATATTTCTATTCAACATTATGTATGAACTATAAAGAAAGATACCCCTCTATAGTGTTGGTTGAAATTTTTTTTGTAAATTTTGAAAATATTTTTCAACACATGGGAATGGATCTTGATGATGAAGACCTTATGGATGATGAAATCGAAGAATCCCTATTTGAAATGTCTTCTTGTCTGGAAGAACTAGTAGATACTAGTTGCTATGATACTAAGGATCATTCCCAACAAGTAGTTATTTATCCCCTAAATGAAAATGAAACAGATCTACATATCAATGATGAAATCCATGTTACATACCATGATACAAATGATGATTTGCAATAGGTTTGTCAGTTTTCATGTGGCTGATACTGAGATGAAGATAATATTTCAAGTTTTCCTTCATATCATTCATATACTGAATTTTTTCCTTATGAAGAAACCAGTGAAAATCAAAATTTTGAAATTGGATCCATGGAAAACTTAAGCAATAATATTGTCCATGATGATAGCTACCTTGAGTTGCAAGAAAATAGTGAATAAGAGCAAGGTGTTTTAGATATTTTAGATGCTGCAAAACCTGTTCATAATTATTTGTCTCTTAAATTGACGTATTCATAAAATTTATTTATAAAAATAACATGCTTACTAAAATATGTGAAGGGTCATTTTCAGGTTTTTCTAAAACACATAAGATTGTTGTCCCTTTTGAATGTGTTCAAGAGTATACAAAACCTTTTCCTGCCATAGATGATGTGAAATATGAATAGATGACCCTCTTCCATTTTGAAAATGATTTTGAGTTGGATAACATAGAGCAACGAGCAACTATAAATGAAGAGAGTGCTTGTCTTTTTATTGATCTTCAAGATGGGGTTATGTTTCATGTTTTTGAATACTATTTGGCCAAATAGTTGGAATAATTAAGGGAGTTTGTGTTATTCACCAGTACAAGAATTGGATTCAATTTTATTTTATTTTGTCGCTTTCTACATTTTTTTGTTTGCTCAAGGAAGCTGTGAGAAAAATTCCAGTGAGTAGCCATCTCATTTCATGGTTACACTAGAAAATTTGTATCACTTGTTTGAGAAGTCATATATCATATTAGAGTAGGAACTGATATGCAATAATACTATATGGTAAAGCAGCTCTTTCAATATTTTTGAGTTCATTTTTCAACATGTGTATTTTCAGTTTTCAATTATTAGTTTGAAACAATTGTAGTTTGGTTTCTAGTTTGCATCATTTTTCAATAGTATGTAGTAGTTTCAGTTTGGTTCAGTGGCAAATAAGGTTGCAACTTTGAGTTAGAGGTTGGGAGCAATCCAATGGATCAAGCACTTGGTCTACTATTTCTTTGATACCTCACAGGGAGGAAAACATCCCCATTGGAGCCAGTTGTTAGCACTAGTTTTTACATTTCCAAAATTAAAAAATTGCTTTGAAAAAATTCAACTCCTTCTTGGGTTGGCTTAATTACTTTTGAAGTATGAGATGAAAGTCATTTTAAAATAGTTTTAAATTGTTTTGGGCTACAAGTCAATAACTTTTTATGGACAAAGAGATATATTAATATTTTGTGTAAGTTATCGACCAATCCAAATGTTAAAGATAATCCAAACTAAGTTTTATTTTTGAATGCTATATAATTTTCATTTCGTAGGGGCACTAATGATGAGCTCTAGTATTGCACCAATAGTGTTACAACTCCCAAGGGATACTAAACTATATTTATCAACTTAGGGTTTGTACAAACCTAGAGGTGACAATGCTATATGCACAACGGATGGAATTCTAATCATGCCACCCTCAACTAAGACATTTGATCAAAAGTGCTCCAATACCATTCCTCTTACTGAATTAGAATGACAAATTGCCAATGAAGATACAACTAGAAGTTATCTCTAACTATAAAAAGGAAAATGCCATTGACTTCAACTTGGAAATGCTAATTAAACAATTCATGAAAAGACAAGAGCTAATCTACTTACAGAAAGGAAGCTATGTTATATTGCACCATTCATCAAACCACCTGATCTACTTGCAGAAAAGAAGCTAATCTATTTTGCCTAAACTATCAAACTATGATTCAGAATTTCATGTACCATCTAACTAGCTCACGTTTGCATGTAAATCAACATTATACTTGTACCAAATATGTGATAAGAAAACTAACACTATTATGTTTTTGCAGTGAAGGAAAAGAAGTTTTGGAGTGGCCTAAGATCTTCCCCTGATCATGGAATCAAAAGTGGGGTTAAAAAATCATCTAGACTAAGTAAAAGTGGTAGTGGGGATAAAAACTAGTGAATGAGAGTGGTCCTACAGGTGTGCTATAGGTGGCTGCTACAGGAGCCATGTATTTCTACAGGAGGGCTTGTAATACTAAAGGAGGTTTTCCGAGAGGGTTTTGAAGGTAAAAATGATGGGTGAAGGGTATGTAAAGGTGGATGTATGTTGAGGTAAACGAGTGAAGGATGGCCTATGCCCCTAGCAAATATTTTTGCCTCTCAAAGGCATGTTTTTCACTAGGAAGAATGCTCTCGGTGATCCTAGGAAATTGATTTTATTTGATCCTAGGAAAATGATTTTATGAAACATAATATTTTGGAAAAAATTTAGGGTTGACAAGAGAAGATGAGGGAATTCAAGGTAGAAGTGGTGAAGGTGAAAATTCATGCATATCCACACAGCCCTTAGGTAATCACATGCATACATTCGTTTATCATTGACAAAATGAGACAACTTGTAGTGGAAAAGATGAGTTGAATTTAAATGTCGTCTAATTTGTGCCAAAACTCTAATCTAATTAACAAGCAAACTTCTAAGATACAACAAAATGCAAAACAAGAAAACTAACACAAATAGTTTTCCAAGAAATCATAAACATAATGATTTTGGGTTGCGGTCATGAATCCTTTTGTTCATGCTCCCACAAGAGAGGTGAAGTAGAGGTTGCAACCACGGTTTTGATGGATTATTTTCTACTGAAATGCAAGAAATTCACAAATACTTGAAACTAAAATAAATACAAATACAAAATAGGAACCTAAGACATTGGGTTGGGCCCAAACCCAAGAGCCTCAACCCTTTGGAACTAACTCAGTGATAACTCAATAATCAACTTCTCATTATCATCAAATAAAAGGTCTAATACATCATATAACAGACATAATAACAATGCCAAGTTATTGAGTTAAATAGCTACCTAGCTAAAAACAAAACTCGAATCCTAATGAGCTCTTCTTCTTGTTTATTTATACAAGAGGGTAGTTGCTAACAACTCCCTAGAAATATGATTTTTTGTCTCCTTCAACTCGAGAATGGTGGATCTTGTTTCTCATTACTCCACTTGCATAGATAGTGGTTTGGCTTCAAATGAACTAGAGTTGATGAGAGAGAGAGATTTGTGATCTTGGGCTAATTGAGGAAGTTAAGAAGGTGAACAACCTCCTAGATTCTCTCCTTGTTGTCTACTTCAAGCCCCTACATGGAAAATATCTCAAAAATGCTACATTACTTGTAATTAAACCACATTAGGCTACATGATATGAAAATACTTTTTACCCTTCTCACTAAACATAATATAACTAAAAATGTAAATAAATATGAGAAAGAGATAGTTTAATAAGTTGGAGGATGACATCATGACCCTTATAATATAGCTATTGATGAGCCTCATCATCACCCCCCTACTAAAATTTTTTCTTATCCTCTGAGCAACTTAGTCATCCATGTGTATTTCTCTCATGGACCTGGTGGCCTCCATGACATCTCAAGGCACCTCATATGGAGTGCCCTTTGGTGGGTAAAATCCTGCATTCTTCTCTACCTCAATCCACTCCTTCTTCTATTTTTATTAGTATTTCCCCGCTTGTATGCCTAACAACAAATTGATTGAGGTTCAGTCATATCCATTGAATCCTCATGCTCTGCATTGCTCTCTTGTAGATTGGTGTTTTCTCTAGGGCATTCTTCAGCCTTTTAGGGGAGTGGTATTCTCTAAGTTTCAAACTAAGTGGTAAAGCATACCACCTCCTCTGGAAACCTTGCAAACTATCTTCTCCCAACAACCTAAAGGTATCTTCAAAATGAAGAATTTCTTTCTCCTATGTTTCAACGTACTTTGGTTTCAAAACAACATCATTGGAGATGATGCTATGATTGTTAATGACATCATTGGGGATCATTATTTTAGCTCTTATGTATAGGGGTTCCTTCTCCTTTTCTTCCATTACTCTTTTCACCTCCTAGGCCCTTATCTTGTCATGTGCTAACCAAGATTCCAAAGCCATCAACTGCATGTCCCCTAGCCTAGAATTTGGATCCGAGTAGTTCATATCTGTCAATATGATATTATGCATGTAAGATTCAACAATTTTTTCTCTATCCACTATACTATCGTATTTACAAAACTCAAGAGATTGTATGTTGTTTTGAAAAAGAAGAGAACCATTTTGATATAGAGTTCCAATTTGATATTTTAGTCATTTCTCTTTGAAGAAGAGAACATAATATTTTGAAGGTTTCCTGCATTGTAGTGCCTCCATACAAAGACTTTCCATGGTGGCTGTTGACACCTAATCCTAAGGGATTGGGTGAAATTGTACATTAATGTATATAGGAAATAAGGAAGTTGAAGAGACACTAGTAAATAAATCCCAAGAGTCTCACCTCCATGTATATATTCATAAGTATCCTTAATCAATTCATTCAGTCCTTTTGGTGGAGTTACCTCCTAGCCTAACATGGTATCAGAGCCAGCTCTATTCCTAACATTCCTTCCCTTGTAACTCCATCCTGCTCTTACCATACTTGAATTTCTACCTCCTCCTATTCGAACTGCCATTTTCCACTACAAAATATGCCCTCTCCCTGTGCGCCCACCTCCCATAGTGCCTACACACCTCCCACCACCTTTCCTATCCTCTCTGCATATCGATCTTTCCACAGCTGACACCACAAGCTTGTGGCATCCACAACTAGAATTCCCATTTTTTCTATGGCCATCTATTACACAACAATTTGTCACTATAACTGTACTCCCTGTTCCTAATCCTGGAGATCCCTAACAGTGACCTCTGTGTCTATTTTCCATCATGAGAATGTGCCATCATATCCTTTCCAACATGATGAGTAGACTCTCTATTCACCATTCCTGAATCATCTCCTTGAAATCATGATTATTTGGAGCAGTGCACCCTCTGTGTGTCTTGCTCACACTGATGGCTCTTTTTTAGTCTAGGGCAGTGCCGATCAATGCTAGAATGAGGATAATACCCACGTCGATCCTCTTCTGGACAGGTTTTTTTAAATGGAAGTGAAGCTTCGTGGCGGAGAGTTGGTTGTGTGTTCATGAGGATAGAGCCAAGCTTCTCCCTTTGGACTCTTTTTTTCTACAAAAGTGGAACCACCCAAAGGGATAACCCATTTCCCCACCTTAAGTGGATCCATTTTCCCTCTTCCCTTGCTATAAAATGGATATCCTCCCATAGCTCTACTAGTTAGAATGGAGATAGAAGAAGAACAAAGAGATATTTTTTGCTATAGGTATCGAGTGAGAGTTGAGGCCTTTTTCCCTTCACATCAAGTTGAAACGAGTATTTTGGAGACGTGCTTGGATCTAGACCCATCGAAGGAGAGCTGCAAAATCAAGGCACAAGTTGTAACTCCCCCTCTCTATTTTAATATAATACAATTGATTCATGCTTTCCATTCTAGTCTTTAATGTGTGATTGGATTCTTACTTCTCCTTGATCAACTAGGTAGATTGTATATGCAAGATATATGTTATGCTTTCATGTTTGTTGTTGTTTGATCCCTTGTGCAGGTAACCAAGCGCCGACAATGGCGAGGATCTGACAACAGAGCGTGAAGGATCAAAGGATTCGAGCGAGGAAGAGCATCAGATCGAGGTGGGTGATCTATTCGTGATCTGCATGCATTTAAAATCTAGGAAAGTAGGGTTCTAATTGTTCCCTCTTGTTGCTAGACCCATCCTAGGGCTAGAGGGATCATCTCTGTCCATAGAGAGGATTTTCCTGCATAAAAAACTGGCAACTCCACTGGGGATAACTAGCCTTTAAGTCTCCTGTTTTCGATTTTTGATTTCTTGTTTTTTCATCAATTTTCTTCGAGTGTCCATCTCCTTGTCTTTGTAGCTTCTGTAATTGTTTACAAGCATTTATCTCTCTGTTGAAGTGATAAGCTTGGTGTCAGTTTAGCAAACCCATTTATTTTTTTAGTTTTCTCCTCGATCGACGCTAGCATTAGGGTAATGTTTAGGTCTAAAATGAGCCTCATAAGGAAATTATAAAATAATAATGGAAATAATAAAATAAGATTTGATTACATCATCAAATTTTAGAGGGAAAAAAGAAAAAACTACTTTTTCAACTCGTATTTTCAACTTATCTCCCAAAGTTTTTACTCAAATTTTGAGCAGGAGTACTCGTCGGATGCAAAATTTAATTCCTCATCCAAGGAGTACCCATGTTGAATACTTTCAATGGACCCTGCTACATGAAAAATGAGAAATACATGAAAAATGTGTTTGCAATCATGTTTTTTCAGGTAATTCTCATTTTCATGTAGTAGGTTCCATCGAAAGTATGCAACATGGGTACTCCTTGGATGAGGAATTAAAATTTTCATCCAATGAGTACTGTCGCTCGAAATTTGAGTAAAAACTCTAGGAGATAAGTTGAAAATATGAGTTGTAAAAGTAGTTTTATTAGTTTTTATTTTTTAATCTTTTTACCCTTTTACTTAAAAAATGGTGAATCACCCCCCATGGTTGACATCATCATATTGAATCCTATTGGTTCTTATAAAGTTTATTTTGGTTATACATTTTTCTTAGGAGGCCCATTTTAGATGTCAAAATTCCCCTAATGTATTGCTCTAAAAATTGCGTCGATCAGAATTGAATTTTTCATTTGCACAGTCGTGCTTTTACCCTTCTAGCACGGGTTGTAGCTTAACAGCCACGCTGATTTCTATGTGTAACTTTTTTAGGTTTTCATTCATTTGGTCAACCAATGGGTCTTATCCTTCTGAGTGTTCCTTGTTGTTTGTATAACTCTTTTCTTCTCTGTTCAGTGACAATTTTGATTCGATTTTCACATCTTTGGTTGTCTCTTTTGCGAAGTTAGTGCATCCTTGTCATCCTATGGTTTCAAGGTGTCTTTGGGTCATCCGAGTGGTTGCTTGCTTTGTTGATTTCCAAAATTCTTGTTGAATCAAGTCTTGTCATATCTTTCAGACTTTTTTTTATTGAATTTTGTCTTTCACTTGATTCTTGTGAGTAGAATTTTCAAGTGTCAACCCTGAATGTATTTGAGTTTCTTTTGCCATCAAGCATAGATCACAATTGCTTTTTTTTTCAAATGGAGTTTGTTCTCTTTGAGTGATTAATTAGTGTGTAAATGAAGAGTGTATTGTTTTAAGGACATTGGCTTATGTCTCTCTTTTATTTTCAAAATATTTTCCTCTTACATGCATTTTTGAGAGATTTCATCAGTACTCAAAGAATATGTGATTGATTCGCATTGTACATTTCGAATTTTGCTTATAAGAAAAATACAAAAAATATTTTTCATTTCGTTTCGCTTTAGAAAATTAAAAGTTTCATTTCGATTCGCTTCTAAGTGCATTTAGTGAAAGGAAGAAATTGTAAAATTTTTGTTTCACTTTAAAGTCCTGCACTTGAAGAGAAAAGTAAATGTCATTTTATGCATTTGTTTTGTTTTCTGCGTTGATTGTATGAGTTTATTTCTCCTTCATTAACATAGTATTCATCAAAATGAACGATTTCTTCTCTAATTTAGCTGTATCTTAAGGGTCCAGGTGACATCGGTAGGACTTTAAAACCAAGACATAATTCAAGATCAAGTTTAAAATTTATTCAATCAACCTAAGGAGCATTTGGAATCTAACGAATCACATTTAGAGGTATAGGCTAGAGACATGTTCTGGCGTCGTTAAGCATAGGAGTTCTCTCTAACAGTCTGCGTTACAACCTAGGGGTGATATCTCGTCCCGCGTATGGAAGTGTATTGATGTATGAAAGTATATTTTGGGACACTCTCATCGAACAGTTATGCATCAGGCAATGCTACTATGGATTTTTACTCCCACGTACCACTGCGTATATTTTGGGAGACACCATTAGGCTGCATACCTACCATAGGTAACTGAGTCGACCACCTTGTAGACGTGATACACCGAACACAACATTCGGGGAGATTGGATGTCATACATTAAGTCCTTGGTCATTTCTCTTTCATTATATCACCAAGGTGTATATTGCAGTTCATGGCTACCTAATAATCCTTTTGCCTAGCTTTCCCTTTTTTATTTATTTCATTTTTTTTCTAAAATTAATTGCCCACGATCACATGGCTTACCTGTTAGAACATTTATGGGCCACATCATGAGTAACTCCTTATAAAGATATTTTTTAAAGCCTTGAATTAATCATATTTTTCCTTTTCTTATTTTTAAGATAATATCATCGTGGTTGAACCACCAAGTTCAGTTTCATATCCATCATCCCTTTCCAAAGAGACATTTTCACCTCTCTCTTCTGATTCTATACCTTCGATTGGGACTCAAACTAATGAGTTCACCCTCGTTTTGAGTATCCAACCTCTCGCTTCTTGATCTCCTCCTGAAATGCCAGTAGGAAACATTGCCTACCCTCTGAATCTGTTATTTGATCCCATTGAAATCTCCCCTCAATGACCCTATAGTCCATACGATACACCCGATGTACCATTTGTGAATTCACCGCACCCATCTCGAGCCGCTGCCCTTTAGTTATTTCCGATGGATTCTAAAGGAGAGGTTTCATCTCCCTTAGAGGTTTCAACCACCATCAATGGTGTCGATGAGTCTTTGTTCGAGGGAAATCAATTCCCTCTGAGGGTTGTCTCTATGTGGAGACCTCTCAACCTTCCACCCACTCGTATATTCCTCAAGGGTACACCTCGTTGGGACACGTGGTCTTGAGTATGTCGATTGCCACGCCTTTGTATTACAATACTCATAATATCGGGGAGACTGCCCCTGGTCCAAGTGTTTCCAACATATCAGTTTCCATGCCTGCTTGAACTATAATCACACCTACTCCAGCAAAGGCAACTATTTGTGTAGGTGTTTTAGCAACTCCTGTCAGTGTTCCTATGTCAATTCCATTGATTTTGGTTTCTGGAGGAGGTCCTACCCTGTCGAATGTTTCCCAATCCTCTGTTAGGCCATATGTGAGTGGAACTCAAGCTCACATTCTGGGTTTCTCTCAACCTGTTGGTAGCATTCCTATGCATGTTGGATCATCTGGTCCAACAAGGTTAACATATGATCAATATCAACAATTTTTGTAGAGTGTTAACTAGCAGCACTATGTTCTGTATGGTTCCCAACATTTGCAGACCCAGCCAATAAATCCGCAAGGTTTTCAAGGGTAGTCTGGAATTCAGTCAGGGGGTTATAATTTTCAGCAGGGTCCTATCTATAGTCAAAATCGACCTTATGGGCAACAAGGACAACCTTATGTACAACAGGCAATGCCTTATGTACAAACTAGTCAACCTTTTGCTCATCAAGGTCATTTTTCCTATTGTCGGCAGGGACAACCTTCTGGTCAACTAGGCCAACCCCAATTTCAGCAGGATCAGCCTTTTGTCTAGCAAGGGAAACCCTCCTTTCAGCAAAGTCAGGTCTTTGTTCAGCTAGGCCAACCTGTTCCTTAGGGGAAACCTGGCCAACCTCAACAACCCCAGGTTATCGTGTCATCTAGTCCTCAAGGTACCGTCTGGCAACCCCAAGGTCAACCCTTGGGCTCACGAGGTCAACCATTGGGTTACCAAGGCTACCTTTTGGTTTTGCAGGGTCAACTGTAGGGCAATCCATTCCTAAACTTTCAGCAGCAAAATCCATATGCTGCGAATTATGTTCAGGTTGGACCTTAATGGGTTGCTACATGTCAAAATCAATTTTTGGGTCAACAACTAGGGCAGGGTTTGAATCCACAAGGTTTCGTTCCTTATGGACATAATCCATATGGGAAAAATCCTTCGGGGTAGAATTTCTCCCAATCTGGTTGTAATCCACAAATGGGCATGTATCAAAGACCAAACACCCTACCTTTCAATCCAAAATTGCCATTTCTCGCGATGTTGGAAATTCCTGATGTGTCAAGATTGACCAATGATTCAATTCTTCATAATCCGTATTGGTTCACAGTTCCAGCCAAAATTTCGAGTGATTTCCCCAAGTTTGAAGGCAAGTCTAGATAAGACCCCTAGGCGCATGTTATGAAGTACAATATTTGGTGCTCCTCCAATTCCTGGGTTGAAGATTCTGTCCGTCTATATCTTTTTCAAAGAATTTTGACCGCCACCATTGTAAAGTGGTACATTGAACTTCCGTGTGGAACCTTTCATGATTTCAACTCCCTAGCCATGGCTTTCCTTACACATTTTTGGTTTCATGTTCATTATGAAACAGGAACCCACCTCCTTACATCCTAAAAGCAAGATATTGCTACACATATCTCCAATCATACTCATGAATGGAGAAGGCATCGTTGTTTGATCCAATTTGATATTCCTGATCAACTGTTGACAAAATTGTTTACCAAATCATTCATCAATCAAATCTCTAAGTATATTTCTATGGGGGAAGCTGTCAGAGAAGAGCAAGCCATAGCTCGTGCCCAGTATCTCAATTTGGTTTACTCCCTATCTAGCATGTTATAATATGTACTACCTGATGCTCTATGCCCAAGTTCTCAGTCTACAACCTTAAAAGCTCCCGTGACACCACCGATGGATGACGTCATTGGCTCTATTTCCCAGACTTCCCGGAAATCTTCTTATGCTTCTAAGTAGAAATCATCTTCTTTCTCAGATTCTATTCCTCATAATCCTTTGAATCCTGGAAAAAATTCAGAGGTCAACATCATTCAATATTTTGCGTTCGATAAATCCTCTAAAGGAAAGAAGAAGGGCAAAGGTAAATCTAAATCTGATTCCCCATGTTAGGTCCCTATATTACTATTTTAGTCCCTTATTGTTGTTATTGTAACTACCCTATTGTTATTATTGTACCCCTGTAATCCCCATATTGTTATTATTGTGCCCTTAAATTATTATTGTTAGGTCGGCTAGGATTACATTGTGGCCCCACTAGGATTACATTGTGGCCCCATGGACTCCAATATATAGAAAGGAGGTTTTGTAATTTGTATCATCCAAGAATTATTCATTCATGTAATGTATTGGAGGTTGCCCCCTTGAAGTGGCCTATTTCTAAGGTGTTGATATCTCTTTTCTTCTATTTTTGGAGTTGGGTTCCCAACATTTGGTATCAGAGCTTTGGATTCTAGGGTTTCGTTGCTCCAAATAGGTCATCATAGTATTGTCGCTATAAAATTTTTTCTCTGAAGGTTCAGAAGATGAAATTTTTAGAGTGAGAAGCTACAATCCTGAGGAACATAGTCACAAAATTACAGAACTTGGTTCGCAATATTTTCGGAGATATGATCTGTGGAAGTTAGGTCTTTTTGCAAGCTCCTGAATTTCACTTAAAAAGGTCATCGTGGAATTTTTGCTATAAATTTTTTTCCACGTGTTAGCCACCTATAATATTTTTTTATACCAAAAGATGGCTAAGACTTTTTGAGCCTCCAAGGAACAAATTTTATCACTAAAAAATTGTTGGCTCTTGAAGGCTCCTAGAAGGCCTCATGCCTCTGTCCAAAATCTTCATTACTTTTTCCATTTTTATACTCAGAAGTTCTGCTGATTACAAAGGAGAAACTGCTGCAAAAATCATCATTTTTCCCTTCTTCCACTCATAAACAAACCTTCATTTGTTTCCCCTTTCTTCATAAATTTCCTCTATTTTTCATGTTCTCCTTTTTCTTCCCTTCATGAAAACCCCCTTTTTCCATAGTTAAAAACTCACTTTTTAACTATTTCGGAACCCCCATTTCCATTGAAAACTATGAAATTCATGAAAAACAAATTTTATTTACTATGGACCTAAGCCCCTTGGGCTAAGTCCGAACCACTTCCCCTCACATGCCTACGCGTTAAAACCAAACGCCAAGGACCCCGAGTGCTAA
Source organism: Pinus albicaulis (assembly GCA_034641835.2). Classification (NCBI taxonomy): domain Eukaryota; kingdom Viridiplantae; phylum Streptophyta; class Pinopsida; order Pinales; family Pinaceae; genus Pinus; species Pinus albicaulis. The sequence continues at coordinate 1,625,209,232 of CM076570.1, forward strand.
TCGCATCGGAAAGAATCAAATGTGCAAGTCTTTGCCATACTCCAAAGACTCCGATTGCAATTAGCCTTGATGTTTACGACTCCCGATCATATTATTTTCATATAACCTTGAGCACGCCCTTGGCACTTAAACCTTGTGAATATTTCATTCCCAAACCCAATTTTTCTTTGTAAAGACCCAAAACCCGCCAACCCAAAGTTTTAACTTAAAACTTTAAGTCACATGTTGAAAATAATCTAATGGGTAAATCAAAAAGACCAATTGTGCAATCGCAATCAGAGAATTCGCAATGAGTTGATCGGAGAGTCCAGGCCCGCACTTCCGATTGCGATTGGCCTTTGATTTACTAAAGCCCCAACCATATCACAGTTCATATACCCAACAGCCCCGCAGTCGGGCGCCTCGTCGCTTTATATATATTTTCCGCCCCCGATCCATAAAAACTTTAGGTTATTTCAAAATTTTAAGTTTTCATATATTTTAAAGGGTTTTTCGCCTGTTCTTCTCAGAACATATCTCCATCGTTGATCATCTACAGTCGATCAAACGACCAGCGCTCAATCGCATCGCAAATTTTTAATCGCATGCATTTTGTTTCACCCCCGATTGGTTTTCCACCATTAATCTCCTCTCTGCCTTCCAAAATCCAAAGGTCCTCATTCCCTCCGCTCATAAGTCTTACCACCGTTTCAAAACTCATCGATTCATTGTCCACCTTTGATCTCATTTTTAGATCGACGGTCATCGCTCAATCGCTTTGACCCTCCCAATCGCGCAATCGCATCGCAAAATTTTAATCGCATACATTTTGTTCGCCCCCCGATCGCGACTCCCCTAATCCATCCTCCACCGTTGATCTCGTTTTTAGATCGACGATCATCGCTCAATCGCTTTGACCCTCCCGATCGCGCAATCGCATCGGAGTTTTTCAATATCACTCCTTTTCTCCTCTCACCGATTGCGATTGCCCGATTGAATCTGGACCGTCCACATGTCCAGATCTAACGGCTACGCTCTTTCCCCGCTTCCTGAGAAATTTAAACCCATTTCGCAGGATTTCTTAATTGTTTTGTGTCTTATGCAAATTTTAAATGGTTTTTCATTATATACAGGCCGAAGGCCGCGAATGATGATTCCCGTGCCTTTGATTCACAGACGAAAGCTAGTCGCCGGGCTCCATTCCATGCTTCGTCGATGCTCTATAAGCATTGATGCCGTAAAGCCCAGTGCGGTTCTGCACATCGACAAGACACAGTTTTAATTCAAAAAGCAGTTAAAGAGTATAAGTTTGAAAAAAGAGCACAACAGATGAATATTGGAGATAGATCTGGGGAATTACGGTTAAGAATGATTATCAAAAGCCTAATTCCCTGGATTAAAACACAGTCAAAAGAAAATCACAAGTGCTTCACTGACAGAAAGGTGTTCACCGCCTTATTTGAGGCAAATTGATTCCTCAGCTACCACAAAGCCACCTGTTGCCTCAAACCTTTCAACATAGAGGCCGAAGTTATTGAAGAGAATTAGATATTCACCTCCAGCACAACCAGGGAGTTACTTTTGCAAGGAAATCAATGCAGAAATATCTACAGAGTTACTTCGAACATAGCACAAAGCCTCAAAGTCAAATAAGGCTCCCACCGAGTTTAAATTCATAATTACAAACATTAATACAGTAGTCCACCTGTACACTTCTCCATCGAGCCCCTCAAAGGGCTGAGAAGTCATTTAATCTGTATTAATGACCCTTGAGATCTTTTTAGTTCTCATCCTTCTCATCCTTCTATAAATACTGTTGTAGAAGATGAGAAATTGTTGGTTGCTAATGTAATTACTGAAGAATTGTAATTGTATTTGAGTGGAAGACTCCTAATTTTAAATAGTGATTCACTGGCTCTTGGAGCTCTACTTGTAACAGATAAGTTAGGTTTTGAAAGAAAGATGAATTAAAACACTGGACTTGAAGATTGTAATTGGTTTGGAGCATCAATACAAGCTGATTTATGGGATCCTGGTTTATGTTGACGGTGATGTTATTCTCATTGTAACTTGTATCTTATTTCTATTTTCATTTTGTTTCATTTTCTCCTGTAAAGAATAGTTTGAACAGGGTTAGGACCTACTTTGCACCAGTAACCTTCTTTGGCTGAGAAATCTTTATTTAAATGTTTTCTTCCAACTGTGTTATTTGAAAATGTTTTAATTCAGTTTAAGCATAGGAATGCTGGCTTTCCCTCGTCTTATTTCCTTAGCTGAATATTAATTTTGAATGTTACTTTTAGTATATGTTGTGTAAAGATGAACTGAGGAAGATATGGTGAGCCCTGGTCCCAATCTTGTTTGCATAACTGTTTGATTGTTTCCCTTAGAATGTGTTAAAAGCTGGATAGTTTCAAAGTACTTACCAGATCTTAGGCCATTCTGTGTTATCTCTGTGATTTTCTTGGAAGTAACCAAGTAAAGAAGTGTTAGGAGAGGATTTCTGGTGAGCCCGGCTTGCTAGTTTCTACTCCAAAAGTTGCCTTCGAGTTTCCCTTTGTTTTTTATATGTTTTCTATTGAAAGTGTATCAAAGGCTGGCTAGTTTCAAAGTACTTACCAGATCCTAGTTTACTTTCATGTTTCTCTTAAGTGCCTGGTCAAAGGCTGCCTAGTTTCAAAGTACTTACCAGATCCTGGGCTGCTCTTTGTTCTGCATCTGTTTATTTCCCCTTCTTGATGTATCACTCCATTCCATAAATCAAAACCTTTAAAGAGATCCTTAGACATAGATGACTTTCCCCATGGACCACTCTTGCCTCTTGCTGTCCCAATTAAATCCTATTATGACTCCATAGCCCAATGGACTGAAAACTTGCAATTATCTTTCATCTTGGCTAAAGCTTATTATGGTTGCTTGCAACTTCTCACTTTTGAACCTCTTTACCTTTGGGACTTTCCACCTCTAACAGAAATCATGTTCAACCATCCAAAAATAAAACAAACCCTTGGCCTTCATAACTAGCGTAATATCATTACCCCAAACTTCAAAGACAAATCCATCTTTGTACTTATTGGAGAGATCCCTCTCTGGATTTAGGAGGGCTAGATCCTAGAATCCCAAAGTTGGTTCAAAAGATGTTGTTTCTGTAATTGGACTCTACCAATCTTGCTAATAAATTACAGATTCCTAACATTTCTAGCGACTCCGTTGGGGACATTTCTGAATTTATAGTAGCTTAGCAAGCTTTTATAGACTCATTAGTCTCCCAAACCACTATAAAAACTCAGAAAAAACCCAAAATATTTTAGATTGGTATCCAATAAACATGGTGGTGGACCATAAAACCTTTTACCTCTGAAAAGAGCTAAAAACTTCCACTTGGCGACTCCACAATCCTGAACAGACCTTAAGATTCCACTGGGAAGAACCCTGATCATCATAATATCATTCAAACTCAGTTAGAAGACAGTAGGATTGAGATTTGTGTAAACATATTAGTTAACCATTCAAAGATTGTAACACTTGGTTGAACTTGTCTTGTTTATTTGGGTCTGAAAAACATATTATAGTAGCTCGTAGAAAGATTCACACTAGAGCCCATCTTGACCCTGATCTACCTAAGATAGTTGATAACCCAGAAAGTATCCTTAGGAAGTCTCCTAAAGGTTAAAATTATCAACTGTTTTCAGATCACCCTTGAGAGCTAATTCAATTCCTAAAAACCTTGCAGCTCTACAAGAGTCATATGGTGGTGGAACCATAAAACATTTCACCTCCTTTGGGGCTAAATTTTTTTTCCACCTGGCGACTCCACCCTCTGAAATTTCCAAAAGACCAAATGACTCCACTGGTAGAAGACCCTGAACTGATTGACCAAACACAGTGACCTCTTTCCTGATTTACAAACATGGATTTAGATATAGATCTAGAAGACAAATATACTCTCATGATGGAAAGATTAATGTACATGCTTGAAAAAAGAGTGGATAGGTTTATAGCCAATATGAATGTTGGTTATAAAGAAGAACAAATGCTTTTCTCTAAGCAAACAAAACCTCTGCCACTACAAGACATGTATGATTAACATGAAGACAATAACCAAGAAAAATTTCTAATCATGATGGAAAAGATGATGTACATACTTGGGAAGAGAATGGATAGGTTGATGGCTAATATGAATGTTGATGATCTAGAGCAAGCTAGGCTTTCCCTTGATCAAACACAAGCCCAATCACCTCAAGACCAAGACTCTGACCAAGACATGTATTATGATCAACACTTTATAAAAGATGATGAGCAAATCTACGAAGAAAACAATGAAGAAGGTTGTCAAGAAAAACTTGATTGCCTGCCATTGTCTTGTACTATGCTGATAAGAGAACTTCATGACCTAAACTCAAAAAAATTTAGTGACACAAGTAAAGTTCCATTAGAAGAGGCTCAAGAAGACATCAATCCTCAAAATCAGCCAACACAAGACAAAGAGGATTGTTGTACCTCTGTTCTAAGCAATAAGGAAACTCCTTCTCTCATAACAGAGAAAGAGATTGATCTAGTATTGAACAGACATTCAGCATCCAAACCTTCAATTGAACCAAACACTTTTGCTCATCTACCTACTCCATCTTGTTGTCTTGATACAAGAAATAAACTTGTAGATAAGCTAGAAGAAAAGCAAGCTGATATCCCAATATGTTTGACTGATGAAAATGTTTATTCTGATAAATTTTCAAACTTTACTTAGTCTGATGGTGATGATGATTTCCAAGCAGAAACTAATCATGCAGGGCAACCAGCATTTGATTGGTGTTATGATTTTCACCATCGACAGCTTGAAAGCCGCAATCATCCATTTCGATCCATCATAAATGGTTTTCACATGATTGGGACTCAACAGACTTTCGGCTCAAAGGATGAGGAAGGAAGAAACAAAGAAATTTTTGAGCAAGTTGAAATACAGGAGCTTTCTCTTGAAAAAGAGGAAACCTTTAAATACTCCCCCGCTCAAGAATATAATAACCTCTTCATAGAGTTCAGTTCACTGAATCTAAGTATACCAGGGTTACCAGAGGACAACACTGTCAAATATGATGAGTCCTCCAGTTCAGAGGATGACGAAGATGAAGGAGAAAAACAAATAGAAGACTATCCTGCTGTGGATATATCATCTTCTCAAAAAGAAACTTCTCCCTTCATTGATATTAGTTCGTCATTTAAAGAGCTTGAATTTATATCAGAAGCAAGCATAGATTTAAAGAAAGAAAATATTTCATTGTTTGCTATTGTGCAGGTTAAGGATGACGAAACTTCCAAACAACTTCCTGAAGATACGCTCCTCAAAGCTCAAGTCTTGGAAGCTGACAATCTACCAGACATGGAGGACCAAAAAGAAGAGAACCTTCATCTTTTCTTTGTTGATCCTTTGGAAGAGTGTGTGGATACCCCAAATGGCTCAAATTATCAAGCAGTGATCCTTTGCAAGAGCCAGAGACATGAAAAGCTGTCACCTTCTGTGATAATTTTTATTTTGAAGATTAATCTTCAAAATATACTATGGATACCTTTGACAAGCAGCCAGAGCTTCCTCTTCTTCTTGACATTACTCAGCTGGCTGCATTGGCACTTTTGTATCATATGATGAATGTAAATACTCCATGTTTAGGATAGGTTAGATAGGAATGTCAATAAATCTCAGTTCTGAGCACGTAGTTAGTTGTTGTTTCTGCTTTGAAGAAAAATCAAGAATTCAAAAATACAAAAACAAAGAAAGAATGAAAAGAGGGCAGATTGACAAAACAATAAAGGTATAGCCCCATACCAAAAAGAGAAACAAATCTGAAAGTGTGCAAGCTTAAATGTCACTCCTGAAAAACACACTTCTAGTTAGTCAAACAGCCTAATCTTGACTAATTATTTTTAAATTTTCTACTGATAGGGTAGTGATTTTGATTTGCCAAACTGTTTAATCTTGGCTTATCAGTAGATAGTCTAGGATAGAAATCAAAGGTTCAAACATGTTCAAAATCTGAACCTAAGTTTCCAAAAGAGAATTGACTCAAATCTATTTTAAATTCTGAGTCAAAGAATGTAAAGATCTGGTTCTAATCAGCTTAAAACTTGAACCAGAAGGAAAGCAAAGACAACTCAAAACAAGTCTAAAACAGAGCTGTAAAAAGAGAAGGCAGCACTTTGAAACTTTCAGATCTTAAGCCTTCCATTTTTTATTTTTTTATTTTCTGCAAATAATAATCTATGTGCAGCTTGTTTTTATGCCATAGATCACAGCAAGTCAAACATCTTAATCTTGACTTGACTGTTTTTAAATTTTTGTTATAAAATTTAGAGAATGAAAGTTTGTTGGACAGCTTAATCCCAATAGACAGTAGATTAGGTAGAGAAATATCTGAGCTCAACTGTTTAATCTGAGTTCAGGGAGAAATAAGGAGTATAATTAGATTAGTTTTTATGCTTTCAAAAATAATAAAATGTTGTAAGAGAGTTTTCCAATCCAAGTGCACTCTAAGAAGAAAAATGTTAGATCTGTAGGATTGGGTAGGTAGAAAGCTTGTTGATGAAGGTCCATGTTTTCATAGCTGCCAAATATGTTTTTAGAGAAGATCATCCCAGCAAAGGAAGGGAAGCCCAATGGATCAGGCACAAGTCAGCCTCCCAGAGAATCCAAGTCTAAAGTTCTTGATACCTTCAAGAAGGCATCATCCCCAAGTGGAGCCACTATTAGCCACCTATAATATTTTGTTATACCAAAATATGGCTAAGACTTTTTGAGCCTCCAAGGAACAAATTTTATCACTAAAAAATTGTTGGCTCTTGAAGGCTCCTAGAAGGCCTCATGCCTCTGTCCAAAATCTTCATTACTATTTCCATTTTTATACTCAGAAGTTCTGTTGATTACAAAGGAGAAACTGTTGCAAAAATCATCATTTTTCCCTTCTTCCACTCATAAAAAAACCTTCATTTGTTTCCCCTTTCTTCATAAATTTCCTCTATTTTTCATGTTCTCCTTTTTCTTCCCTTCATGAAAACCCCCTTTTCCATAGTTAAAAACTCACTTTTTAACTATTTCGGAACCCCCATTTCCATTGAAAACTATGAAATTCATGAAAAACAAACTTTATTTACTATGGACCTAAGCCCCTTGGGCTAAGTCCGAACCACTTCCCCTCACATGCCTACGCATTAAAACCAAACGCCAAGGACCCCGAGTGCTAATCGCATCGGAAAGAATCAAATGTGCAAGTCTTTGCCATACTCCAAAGACTCTGATTGCGATTAGCCTTGATGTTTACGACTCCCGATCATATTATTTTCATATAACCTTGAGCACGCCCTTGGCGCTTAAACCTTGTGAATATTTCATTCCCAAACCCAATTTTTCTTTGTAAAGACCCAAAACCCGCCAACCCAAAGTTTTAACTTAAAACTTTAAGTCACATGTTGAAAATAATCTAATGGGTAAATCAAAAAGACCAATTGTGCAATCGCAATCGGAGAATTCGCAATGAGTTGATCGGAGAGTCCAGGCCCACAGTTCCGATTGCGATTGGCCTTTGATTTACTAAAGCCCCAACCATATCACAGTTCATATACCCAACGGCCCCGCAGTTGGGCGCCTCATCGCTTTATATATATTTTCCGCCCCCGATCCATAAAAACTTTGTGTTATTTCAAAATTTTAAGTTTTCATATATTTTAAAGGGTTTTTCGCCTGTTCTTCTCAGAACAGATCTCCACTGTTGATCATCTACAGTCGATCAAACGTCCAGCGCTCAATCGCATCGCAAAGTTTTAATCGCATGCATTTTGTTTCACCCCCGATTTCCGATCCCCGATTGGTTGTCCACCTTCGATCTCCTCTCTGCCTTCCAAAATCCAACGGTCCTCATTCCCTCCGCTCATAAGTCTTACTGCCGTTTAAAAACCCGCTGATTCATTGTCCACCTTTGAGCTCGTTTTTAGATCGACGGTCATCGCTCAATCGCTTTGACCCTCCCGATCGCGCAATCGCATCGCAAAAGTTTAATCGCATACATTTTGTTTGCCCCCCGATCGCGACTCCCCTGATCCATCCTCCACCGTTGATCTCGTTTTTAGATCGATGGTCATTGCTCAATCGCTTTGACCCTCCCGATCATGCAATCGCATCGGAGTTTTTCAATCGCACCCCTTTTCTCCTCTCGCTGATTGCGATTCCCCGATTGAATTTGGACCATCCACGTGTCCAGATCTAATGACTACACTCTTTCCCCTCTTCCTAAGCAGTTTAAACCCATTTCGCAGGATTTCTTAATTGTTTTTGTGTCTTATGCAGATTTTAAATGGTTTTTCATTATATACAGGCCGAAGGCCGGGAATGACGATTCCTGTGCCTTTGATTCACAGAAGAAAGCTAGTCGCCAGGCTACATTCCATGCTTCGTCGATGCTCTATAAGAATTGATGCCGTAAAGCCCAGCGCGGCTCTGCACATCGACAAGACAGTTTTAATTCAAAAAGAATTTAAATAGTATAAGTTTGAAAATAGAGCACAACAGATGAAGATTGGAGATAGATCTGGGGAATTACGGCTAAGAATGATTATCAAAAGCCTAATTCCCTGGATTAAAACACAGTCAATAGAAAATCACAAGTGTTTCACTGATAGAAAGGTGTTCACCACCTTATTTGAGGCAAATTGATTCCTCAGCTACCACAGAGCCACCTGTTGCCTCAAACCTTTCAACACAGAGGCCGAAGTTATTGAAGAGAATCAGATATTCACCTCCAGCACAGCCAGGGAGTTACTTCTGCAAGGAAATCAATGCAGAAATATTTGCAGAGTTACTCCGAACATAGCACAAAGCCTCAAAGTCAAATAAGGCTCCCACCGAGTTTAAATTCATAATTACAAACATTAATACAGTAGTCCACCTGTACACTTCTCCATCGAGCCCCTCAAAGGGCCGAGAAGTCATTTAATCTGTATTAATGACCCTTGAGATCTTTTTAGTTCTCATCCTTCTCATCCTTCTATAAATACTGCTGTAGAAGATGAGAAATTGTTGGTTGCTAATGTAATTGTTGAAGCATTGTAATTGTATTTGAGCGGAAGACTCCTGATTGTAAATAGTGATTCACTAGCTCTTAGAGCTCTGCTTGTAACAGATAAGTTAGGTTTTGAAAGAAAGATGAATTAAAACACTGGACTTGAAGATTGTAACCGGTTTGGAGCATCAATACAAGCTGATTTATGGGATCCCGGTCTATGTTGACGGTGATGTTATTCTCTGTTGACACCTAATCCTATGGGATGGGTGTGCACATTTAATATTATATATTATTTAATATTAGGAAATAAGGAAGGCCAAGAGTCATTGGGAGATGAATCCCAATAGCCTCACGTCCATGTATAAATCCATATGCATTCTTCAGTTAATACACATTCTGATTTTGAGGAGTTACCTCCTGGTTTGACATGGTATCAGAGCCAACTCCACTATTGGCATTTCTGCCTGTGGTGTAACTCCCTCTCCTTTTCTCAGTCAATTTTTATTAATATTTTTTGCTGCTCTTTATTGCTAGACTGAAATTCTGCATTTTTTTTCTATTTCTGCATTCTACAGTCTCTGACTTTTGCAGGTTCAGCTCTTACAATATCTCAGTGTTTTGCAGCCCCTGCAATTTCTGCAGCTCCTGCAACTCAGCACCTGCACACTGCCATTTCAGTTTTTTAACACCCTCACTCTCTCCCTACATTCTCTCACCTACCCAACGCCCCTCATTTCTCCATTACCTACTCCGCTCTCCCTCTGCTCGTTCCCGTGGACTCTTGAATACAACAATAGGCATAAGCAATACACCAGCGCCCTACCCTCGGCCTACACTCCTTCATCTGCGTTTAATAACATACAACGCTGCTCATATAATACCACCGCTCATATATATGTTATATGTTGTCAACTGTTACATATACACTGTTGTCATATCTCCACAGGTTGTATCCTTTCGGCTCCTTTTCTCCATGCAGTTTGCATATCCAATACATATTACCGCGCTCATAATACCACTGTGGTGTCACCTGCCTGCATATGATAACACCACCCCACCATTGGAAATTGTCAATATCGCCTTTTACGCTGTCAATACCACTGGTCCGACTGCCGGATACATTTTTAAAATGCCATCCATATATGACAGTCGTGCTATATACAGCTGTGTCATATTTTATATATCACATTGATTGCGCACCCTACATTTATATACAATGTTGTCTGCGTTTAAATCCAACACTGTCTCCATTGTTTAATACGCCTTTTAACAATACGCCATTCCATCGTTTAAATCCAACGCTGTATTTTGTATGGAATACGTTGTTAATACTTTGCATTGTTAATACATTGTTATTAATACGTTGTTAATACTTTGCATTGTGTTTTATACGTTGTCTCCGCTGTATTTTGTATGGAATACCACTGTCCGCCCACTCACCATTTATGATACCACCCTCTCACCATTTATAATACCGCCCACTCCATTTTCAATTCCATTCATTTCATAATACCGCCCACTCCATTTTCAATTCCACTCATTCATAATACCACCCTCCCATACCACTTCCCATTTTCACAATACCGCCCTCCCATAAACATTTCATATCGCCCTACCATTTCATAAAATTGATTCCCATTCAAATTTTTTTTCTCCAAACAAAACAAAAAAATACACATATTTTTTGGTGCAGAATTCAGTCTTTAGCAAGAGTTTTTGTGCAGAATTTAGTTTCCAGCAAAGAGTTTTTTAAACTCAGAGTATTTTTCCAGCAAGAGTTTTTGTCCCCTTTAATTGAGCAGATTTCAAGAATTGAAAGTTTTTATAGCAGAAATTTTTCCTCTTCAAAAGATTTTTTTCCAGCAATCGAATGCATTCTCTCATCTCAATTGTTGGGGTGGTTCTCTCCGGCAAAGAGAACTATCTTGAATGGTCTCGGAAGATTAAACACACACTCATTTTTAATGAGCTGTGGAAAGGAATCTGTGAAGGACAAGAAGAAAACCCACCAGAAAAGCCCACTTAAGACAAAGAGCTTGCCATTTGGGAAAATAAGAACTGCAAGGCCTATGCCTTGATTGCAGCCTCCGTAAGTGAAGAGGTGAGTCGCCATATTTCATCATTCTCAAATGCCTATGATGCCTTGAAGAAGCTAAAAGAACTCTATGACTCACATTCAGAATTAGAAAATTTTCAATTGATGATTAAGTTGTTCAGTCTTGAAATGAAGAATGATGATCCCCTTGCTTTAGCTTCAGAAGTAAGATCTATAATGCATGACATTGAAAACACTCGTGTAAAAATGGACATATATCTCAGAGCATATGTTAAGGCATTATATCCGACTTACTCACATTATCTTGAGTCTTTGCAAGCAAGTGGAAACTTTGAGCATATCACCTTTGATACACTCGAGAAAAAGTTTGCAGAAAGAGAGAAAGCTTTTGGGAAGATGACAGTCCCTTCATCTTTCGAAGAGGCTGCATAGTTGGCACATAGAGAAAAGAGTCATGCTCTAGATTCATCCAGAGGAAGAGGTGGCAGAAGAGGAAGAGGAAGAAGAAACTTCACAGAAAGGGGGGGGCAGACAAGCTGACAAATCCAATCTTCATTGCACACGTTGCAATAGAGATGGACATGATGCATCCAAATGCAGAACACCATGGGAGAAAATTGAGCAGCAAAGAAATCAAGACAAAGGTAAAACTAATGACGAAGACAAAGGTAAAGCACCTGAATCTGCTCACTATGTTCTAGCACATTGTAACAATGGAGTAACTGAAAACCTATTTGATGTTTCATTTACTTCATGGAGAGATGATTGGTTGCTAGATTCAGGAGCAACATGTCACATGACATTTAGAAAAGATTTTTTTGAAGAATTCACTAACAAAGTTGATGGAGCAATATATTTCGCAGATAAATCCAAACTCAAGCCATCAGGGCTTGGCACAGTCAGGCTTAAACTGCCTGGTCTTCCAGATCATATCCTACATGAGGTTCTATACCTCCTGGAGTTGAAGAGAAAATTGCTGTCCCTGGTCGAAATCTGGCAGCAAGGACACTCAATTCACTTGTTTGATGGCAAGGCATAGGTCAGAAAAGCATCAGATCACTCACTTGTCATGGAGGGAATAGAAGAAGGGAGACTCTTGAAGCTGAAAGGTTCATCTGCTCATGCTCAAAAATTTGCATTCAGTTCACATCATGATGAAGGTACATTCCCATCAAGTCTTTTATGGCATGCTAGATTTGGACACTTAAACTATGACAACCTTCGTTTGTTGAAGAAAAATGGTGTTGATGGACTACCTACAATTCCTATAAAACCTAAGGAATGTGATGCTTGTATTCTAGGAAAGCATAGCAAACAGCCATTTCATGATTCACACTCCAGAGCACATAGAAAACTTGAACTTGTTCATTCAGATTTATGTGGCTCTATGCCTATTGCTTCTGCAAATGGAAACAAATACATGATGACATTTATTGATGACTACACCAGAATGTGTTGGATTTACTTACTGAAGAATAAGTCTGATGCTTTTCAAACTTTCAAGAATTTTCATGCATGGATTGAAAATGATGCACAAACACATATTGGCTCTCTACGTACTGATAATGGAAAATAATACACTTCAAACAAATTTGAAAATTATCTTCATCAACATGGAATCAAACATCAAACAACTGTGCCATATAATCCACAACAGAACGGTGTAGCTGAAAGAATGAAAAGAACTATTTTAAATATGGTCCACTCCATGTTATTTTTCAAGAATGTAAAATTGATGTTTTGGGATGATGCAGTTCTATGTGCTGTTTACATAAAGAATAGGTGTCCTTCAAGTTCAATTAGAAACAAAACTCCTTTTGAAATGCGGCACGGCCACATTCCTTCGACAAAGCATTTCAGGGTCTTTGGGTCCACCTGTTATGCCTTGATACCCAAGGGTCAAAGGAACAAACTTGGTGCTAGAAGCAGAAAATGTATCTTCTTGGGGTACTCCAATACCTCCAAAGGATATCGTCTCTATGATGAAGCAAATAAAAAGTTTGTGATAGCAAGAGATGTCATATTTCTTGAATCTTCCAAGAGTGACAAGGTTGTTGAGCGGCAACTTGATCGCCTGGATAGATTCACACATGCAAAGTCCTTCCAAGAATTTGATAATGTGATTCCACATCTTGAAGGGGGATTCCGATATTGAATCAAACTGTGGAATCATGTCCTGAAGCACTCTCTCCCCCACATGAAGAAACAACCACGGATGACACATTGGATGATGTGATTGACAGAATTGGGAGATTGAATCTTGAATCAATCCCAACTCAGTGAAATGACCAGCCTGGGCCATCTCAGAAAGGTCCTCCCAAATGGCTGACAAAGACACTGGAGAATGTTCATCCCGATGAGGTTGGAAAAACAGGAACAAGAAGTTCCACTCAACAAATCGAAGGTGATGTAGATAATTCTGATTCCCCTGTTGATATGGATATTGCTTATAAATGTGAATTGAGTTTGTCTACAGATCATGAACCAAATTCCTTCAAAGAAGCCGCTTCTCATGATGAATGGAAAGAAGCGATGCAGAAGGAGTATGATGCCTTGATAAAGAATGGCACTTGGAAGCTGGTTGATCCGCCTTTGGGAACAAAACCAATTGGCTGTAAGTGGGTCTACAAGAAAAAGTACAAAGCAGACGGCTCACTTGACAAGCACAAGGCCAGGCTTGTGGCAAAAGGATTCGCACAGAAAGAAGGAGTTGATTATGAAGAAACTTTTGCTCCCACAACAAAATGGACCACCATCCGGACTCTCTTTGCCTTAGCAGCTCAGAGTGGATGGAAAGTCCATCAGATGGATGTAAAAACAGCCTTCTTGAATGGAGATCTGAAGGAGAAAGTTTATATGTCCTAGCCAGAAGGATTTGTGATAAAGGGTCAAGAACACAAAGTTTGCAAACTTGTAAAATCCTTGTATGGCCTCAAGCAAGCACCACGAGCCTGGTATGAGAAATTGACCGAGCATCTTCTGAAACTTGATTTCAAAAATTTTGATCTTGATGATGCAACTTTGTTTGTTAAGAAAGTTGGAAAAACAGTTGTATATCTTGTGGTATATGTAGATGATCTTTTGATAACAGGAAAAAATGAGAGCTATATTGCATCCATGAAGAAAGAGTTGAAGAAAGGTTTTGAAATGACCGATTTGGGTCATGTTCATTACTATTTGGGTATTGAAGTAATTCAACATCCTAAATTCATATTTCTTTCTCAAAAGAAGTACATTGGAGATCTCTTGAACAAATTTGGCATGGATGACTGTAATCCCTTAACCACTCCAATGGAACAAAACTTGAAGCTCACATCTATTGAAGGGAAGGAATTTGAGGATGCAACTAAGTATAGATAGCTTGTAGGAAGTCTTATCTACCTGACCACCACTAGACCTGACATTTCATTTTCTGTTGGAATCCTCTCAAGGTTCATGCAAAAACCTTGTGAAGGACATTGGTCTGCTGCGAAAAGAGTGTTAAGGTACTTGAAGGGGACTCAAGACTTTGGACTCAAATATACACAGGTAGGCGACTTCAGCTTGATCGGATACTCTGATTCAGACTTTGATGGCGACAAAGAAACAGGGGTGTCTACTACAGGTTACACCATGAGTCTTGGATCAGGAGCCGTCTCATGGAGATCACGCAAACAGTCAGTTCCAGCAGATTCCACGACCGAGGCAGAATATGTGGCAGCAGCTGAAGCAACAAAGGAAATTGTGTGGCTCCGGAAAATCCTGGAAGATTTGCATATGAAACAAATGTATTCCACTCCACTCATGATCGACAACACTTCTGCAATAAAGTTGGCCAAGAACCCAAAGTTCCATGATCGAACAAAGCACATCAATACAAAGTACCATCTAATTCGACATCATGTTCAGGCCAAAACCATCCATCTACATCATTGTTCCACAAATGAGCAAACTGCCGACATCTTCACCAAAGCACTTGGAAGAGAAAAGTTTGAAAAGTTCAGATCGATGCTTGGACTCACCAACATCCCTTCGGATTAAAGGGGGGAATGTTGACACCTAATCCTATGGGATGGGTGTGCACATTTAATATTGTATATTATTTAATATTTAGAAATAAGGAAGGCCAAGAGTCATTGGGAGATGAATCCCAATAGCCTCACCTCCATGTATAAATCCATATGCATTCTTCAGTTAATACACATTCTGATTTTGAGGAGTTACCTCCTAGTTTGACATTCTCATTGTAACTTGTATCTTATTTCTGTTTTCATTTTGTTTCATTTTCTCCTGTAAAGAACAGTTTGAACAGGGTTAGGACCTACTGTGCACCAGTAACCTTCTCTGGCTGAGAAATCTTTATTTAAATGTTTTCCTCCAACTATGTTATTTGAAAATGTTTTAATTCAGTTTAAGCATAGGAATGTTGGCGTTCCCTCGTCTTATTGCCTTAGCTGAATATTATTTTTGAATGTTACTTTCAGTATATGTTGTGTAAAGATGAACTGAGGAAGATATGGTGAGCCCTGGTCCCAGTCTTGTTTGCATAACTTTTTGATTGTTTCCCTTAGAATGTGTTAAAAGCTGGATAGTTTCAAAGTACTTACCAGATCTTAGGCCATTATGTGTTATCTCTGTGACTATCTTGGAAGTAACCAAGTAAAGAAGTGCTAGGAGAGGATTTGTGGTGAGCCCGGCCCGCTAGTTTCTACTCCAAAAGTTGCCTTCAAGTTTCCCTTTGTTTTTTATATGTTTTCTATTGAAAGTGTATCAAAGGCTGGCTAGTTTCAAAGTACTTACAAGATCCTGGGCTTCTCTTTGTTCTGCATCTGTTTATTTCCCCTTCTTTATGTATCACTCCATTCCATAAATCAAAACCTTTAAAGAGATCCTTAGACATAGATGACTTGCCTCATGGACCACTCTTGCCTCGTGCTGTCCCAATTAAATCCTATTATGACTCCATAGCCCAATGGACTGAAAACTTGCAATTATCTTTCATCTTGGCTAAAGCTTATTCTGGTTGCTTTCAACTTCTCACTTTTGAACCTCTTTACCTTTGGGACTTTCCACCTCTAACAACAATCATGTTCAACCATCCAAAAACAAAACAAACCCTTGGCCTTCATAACTAGCCTAATATCATTACCCCAAAATTCAAAGACAAATCCATCTTTGTACTTATTGGAGAGATCCCTCTCCGGATTCAGGAGGGCTAGATCCTAGAATCCCAAAGTTGGTTGAAACGATGTTGTTTCTGTAATTGGACTCTGCCAATCTTGCTAATAAATTACAGATTCCTAACACCACGAAGGTTCAGAACCTGAAATTTTTAGAGCACAAAACTGAAATCCCGAGGAACATCGTCGCAAAATTTTAGAGCCTGGTTCGCAATATTTTTGGAGATATGATCTCTGGAAGTTAGGTCTTTTTCAGGCTCCTGAATTTCATCTCAAACAGGTGATCGTAGGAAAATCTTCATAACTCTCTCTCTGAGCATTAGATTGGAATTTTGTAAAAAGTGACTGGAAGTACAAGGACTATAGTTTCCTGTCTATAAATTTCAGAGCCAAAGGAGAAAATAGTGACACGTGGCAAGCCGTACAAGTTCGCTTTACTAAACCATTCCATAATTAGGTCATTGTGGGAGATTGGAAATAACTTTGCCTTGAAGGATCCAAATCAAGTCTGACCTATGGAAATTGAAAGACGATTCAAGGGGCTACGTCAGGGCCAAATTTCAGATATTGAAGATCCAAAATCATAGAGATAATTCAGTTTCAATATTGAGCTCCTAAAAATCAAGAAAAAGGTGTGTATTTTTTTTCAAATTGCATAATTATTGTTTGAAAAATCAGTTTTAAGTGATTCCAAAGGCCTATTAAGCATAGATATCAGTATTGGGTTCTAAAATGCATCCTAAAAAGAATTCAACACCCATTAAGCCCTTAGAGTACTCTACTATGACTCATGAAGATGAAGAATTGCAACATGATCTATCAAAATTACAAGAGCAAGTGCACCAAAATTTGCTCTCTCAAAGAGCAACAAAAAATGAAATGGATGTTTTGAAGAAAAGCATGGAAGCTAAGATGGATGGTTTGAAGAATGGTATGGAAGATAAAATGAATGGTATGGAAGAAAAAATGGAAGGTTTGAAGGAAGACATGGAAGGTTTTAAGGAAGGTTTGTCAAAGTTGATACAAGAAATGATTCCTAATGGCGAAAATGTAGAAATTTGCTGAATAAATCACTTATTCAATGGAGATTAACCTGATTACACATAATCTCATCTACAATTAATTGTCACATGCGGAAATAATAGAAGAAATCTCACATCAAATCAATCACACATTAACTCAGTATGTATGGGGAAAGCCTATAGCTGAAAACCCCGCAGCTATTGTGTATATTATAATGGAGAAATCATGTAACCAAACAAGTACAATACTCCTCACAAGTACTCAGTACCTTCTCATAAAGTCACACACAATCTAACTCAGTTTTGAACAAGTCTCGGGTTCAAAACTCACTGCTGACTGCCTTGCCTCTATTGCGCAATCATGGCCTGTATATGAAGAGATCCAAGGTTCAAATCCCCTTGGCTTGACTGCGCAATTGTCATGGACAATTCCTCCAAGTGTAATGCAAATCCCATGCAAAACTGATCCTCCAACTGATAGCTTTACTCACCCTTTCATCTACCTCTTCCACTGATCTCCACTGAACTGATCATGCACTGTAGTGAACTGAAGTGTTCTTGAGTTGACTAATGAGTTAATATTTAGTAAATTAAATATTATTTAATTTACTCCACTCATATCTAGTTGATTAGTTATTTTAACTAATCCCAACTAGTTCAACTAATACAAACAGAACACAACTCCACTACTTGTCCCGTTAACTCCTCCAAAACTCCTGCCACTGAAGTCTAACTGAAGCCAACCATGCAAGATGCCATCAAACCCTAGGAACCATGTGATTCCTTGTGTCAGTTGCATGAGTCACCTCCATGACTCAAACTGAAGTGCTCCAAGAGAGTAAACTGATGTTTATAGTCAAAATATTATTAAGGGTAAATAATATTTGACTTCCATATTTTTAGGAGATACAGTCTAAAAATAGCCTGGGTCCTAAAAATAAGGTTCTCATCTATTTTTACCAACATGTCGTATGCTTCAAGAATCTCCAACTGGAATCTCGGAATTATGCTCCGTATGTCTAAAAATAGACATAGTCTAAAAATAGACTTTGCGCCAGAATTTGCCTGCGGGCCCACTTAGTGAAGGCGACTTCATTTCAGTAAGCTCCATCATCTTGCTGCATTCTCAACACTCCCTCTCAGCAAGATATGGATTATCTGCAATCCCTATCCTGCCTCTGTGGAATTCGAACTTGCTCCTGGTGAGCGCCTTCGTCAGGATGTCGGTATCCTGATCCACCGTGGGAACATATGAAAGCATCATGATCCTCCGCTGAACACAATCTCTGATGTGATGGTACCTGATGTCGATATGTTTGGACCTATCATGAAATACTGGATTAGCCGAGAGCTTGATGCAGCTCTGGTTATCACAGTATATCACTGTAGGTTCCAAATGCAACCTCGAATAAACTCGCAGGATCTTCTCATCCAAATAGCTTTTTACGTACCCAAACTTGCCGCCATGTACTTATCACTGCGAAATGAGTGCGCTGATCTCTGCCCCGCTGTACCAAGAAACCGCGTTGGTTTTCCACCCACGTCGAAACTCCGTTAAGTGCTCTTCCCATTCGTTGGACTTCCCGCCTAACCGCATCAAGAAACCGTAAAGTTTACCCATCCTCCTGTCTGTACCACAGACCATATCCCGATGTGCCTCTAAGATAACGCAATACATGCTTGCCTGCCTTCCAGAAGAGATTGGTAGGCTTAACCATAGCTTGCGAAAGCTGGTTAACAGCATAGCATATATCGGGTCGTGTATTGACCAGACACATAAGCGACCCCACCAACTGTCAAAAGACAATGGCATCCACTACCTCCGCCGAAGTAGCATCCTCCTTCCTCCAACCACCAGGAAGAGGAGTATCAACAGGCTTGCAGTCATGCATGTTGAACTTCTCCAGTATCTTTACATACTTTCCCCGAGAAACAAACAGTCCTCCATCATACCGCCAAATCTCCAATCCTCAGGAAATAATGAAGGATGCCTGTGTCCTTCATCTCAAACTCCTTTGCAAGATCCTCCTTGCATGAAAGTATCAACTACTCGCTGCCAATAAAATCAGATCATCTACATACAACATTTAAGGATCAACAGCCTTCCTCCACCACAACCGGGTATAGGTTTTAGCCCGTGACAATACTCTCTTGAGTCAGTGCACACACATGCGACTCACTGCTGAAGATCTCAAAACCTTCAGGCTGCTCTATGTACACTTCTTCCTCAATAACTCCATTGAGGAACGCAGCCTTCACATCCATCTGATGAATGTGCCACCCCATCTGCGCTGAGAGAGCAAGGATCGTCCGTATGGAAGAGTACCTTGCGACAGGTGCAAAAGTCTCCTCATAGTCAATCTCCTCGATCTGTGAAAAGCCACGGGCGACAAATCTCGCCTTGTACTTCTCCACACTCCCGTCAGCCGCCTGCTTCACTTTGTAGATCCATCGCGAACCCACCACTGATTTCCCCACCGGTCTTGGGACAATCTCCCATGCACTCTTCCTGACGATCGAATCATATTCTTCGATCATGGCATCAACCCATGCGGGTTCCTCCACAGCTTCCTCAAAAGAGGATGGCTCCGTCACAACACATTGACTCACAAGATCCATGTATCCAGTGTACCGATCTGGTGACTGCCTCTGTCTGCGCTGTGCTGTAGGTGGTCCTACAACCTTCTCTGCATCCCGAGCCAGTCGCTCAGCTTCTGTAGTGCGCATGCGCCCTCTGATGGTTGGCGCTGCCTGGGTGGTTTCTTCCACCTCCCGAACCTCCTCTTGTGGCTGATCCACATCCGGAAGCTCCTCCTTAGGAACTAACAGCTCCTCATCTGCATGCAAGTGTAGCTCCCTCTCAAGCGAACACTGCATGGCTTTCTCCTCCTGAAATTTTATATCCCGTCGCACAACAGTCTTGCGACTGTCTGGCACATACACCCGATAGTTGTGAGGTGTATCAGTGTACCCCACAAATATTCCAACCTCAGAAGTTGGATCCAGCTTCCTTCTCGCATCCTTCGTCACATGCATGTAGACAGGAGATCCGAAAATCCGCAAATGGGAAATATCAGGCCTCTTGCCAGAATAAGCCTCCTCTGGTGTACTCATGCCAAGAACCTTGTGAGGACAACGGTTCTTCACATACACTGCTGTATTGCATGCCTCATCCCACAAGTGAAGGGGTAGGCCCTGATCATGCAACATCGCCCGTGCAGCACCCACGATCGTTCTGTTCTTCCGCTCAGCCACCCCGTTCTGCTGTGGGTTATGGGGTGCGATGAGCTCTCTCTGAATCCCTTCTGCGCTGCAGAACTCCTTGAATTCAGCCGAGATGAATTCACCACCGTTATCACCCCTTAGAGCAATCACCTTCTTCCCCGACTCCTTCTCGACCAGTGCTTTAAACTCACAGAACTTCGCGAATGTATCGCTCTTCTTCTGCATGAAGAAGATCCAGCACTTTCGAGAGAAATCACCAACAAAGATCACATAATACTTGTGCTTTGCTGTCGAAGCAACTGAGAAAGGACCACACACGTCTGTGTGAACTCTCTCAAGGATCGTCGTGGCGCGACTATCCTTCTCGTGAAAGGTAGCTTTCACATACTTCCCTAAAGTACACCCCTTGCACTGATCTGACTGCGCAAGGGTGCCCTTAGGAAGTCCAGTAGAAATCTGCTGCATAATCTTCAAAGCTCCATGGTGAAGATGGCCCAATCTCCTGTGCCATAGTTCGCCCTCATCATCCCGGCTCACCACTTCTCCCGCCTTGCATGCCATAGTTGCGCAGTCATCTACCTGCAACTGATAAAGGTTCTGAGTTCGAACCCCTATCTTCCGGGTCTCTCCAGTAGTCTTACTGCGCAGGAAGGCTTTTCCTTCGCTGAAGACCACATCATACCTCTTATCCTCCAACATCGCTACTGAAATCAGGTTCTTCTTCAATCCAGGTACATGCATGACATCCTTTAAGACAAAGGGTTTACCAGACTCCCTCTGAAAGGATACGGTATCGATACCAGTCGCACTGTATCTACCGTCATCTCCCATCTCGATGTGCATACCCAAATCCTTGTCCTCCAGATCTGAGAACAACTCCCGATCTCCTGTCATATGGAATGACGCACCGCTGTCCAAGAACCACACCGATCCCATCACACTTGAAACCAAGCATGCAATCAGTGAAAAGTCAAGCTCGAACTGTGAAGCCAAAGCTTCTCCATCTGCAGATCTCCCCGCTTGCTTGTTCTTCTTCTTCTTTGGACAATTGGTAGCATAATGTCCGTGATCATGGCAGTGAAAACACTTCACTTTCGCCATATCCTGCTTCTTGCCCTTTGCACCAGAATGAGAGGTTTTCTTACCTTTCCCCTTCTTTGCTTTGGCAACCAAAGCGCAGTTTTCTTCATCAGCTCCCTTTGATGAAGATCCATCTCGAGTAGTCCTCCTTATCTCCTCCTGCATGAGATCCGCCCAAAGGCGCTCCCATCCCGGCAGCTTCTCCCGACCATTGACACTATCTTCATATGAGTGCCAAGCCTTCGGAAGACCAAGGAGAGCCAGGTCGACCATGTCCTCGTCTTCGACAGTCACCCCCACACTTCCCAGCTCATCTCTGCACTGAGTGAACTTCGTGAGGTATTTGGCGATACTGTCGCCTTTCTCCATCTTGATGTTCCCGAGCTTATCTTTGAGCGCCAGCTTCCTTTGGTCACTCTTACTCTGGAATAGATCCGTCAAAGCTTTCCACATTAAATATGGAGTAGCCTTTCCATGCAGGCTGGATACAATATGATCCTTGACGCCCTCCAACAGGATCCTTCGACATTTCGCTATCTTCTTTTGCCATGCATCGACTAAAGCCGCATCAGTGGGCTTTGGGACATCCGTATCTACGAACTCCTTCAGACCATTATCTTCTAACACTGCTTCCATGCGATCCTTCCATGCAACATAATTCGAACTGCCTTCAAGAGCATATTCAAGTCGCAAACCGTTGAAAGACATTTTCAACACTGGCACCAAGAAAACAAAGCTGCTGCAAAATTCAAATTCCAAACTCCAAGCTCTATCGCTTCCAATCTACACTTGAAAACAAATTATTTCCAAATCAGAGATTGACTGCAAGGGGCGTTTACCAGACCTTTCACTTTCCGAAGAAAGATGAATCCGGAGGCTTCCTGGCCCGTATGCAGACTCTGTCCGAGGAAATAAGTTTGCAATCACCATAATAGATCTCGACAATTAATCTCGCTCCGATACCATGTAGAAATTAGCTGAATAAATCACTTATTCACTGAAGATTAACCTGGTCATATATCAATTTCGAATTGCATACATAACACATAACCTTCTTCTACAATTAATCGTCACATGCGGAAATAACAGAAGCAATCTCACATCAATTCAATCACACATTAACTCAGTATGTATGGGGAAAGCCTATAGCTGAAAACCCCGCAGCTATTGTGTATATTATAATGAAGAAATCAAGTAACCAAACAAGTACAATACTCCTCACAAGTACTCAGTACTCTCTCATGAAGTTACTCACAATCTGACTCAGTTTTGAACAAGTCTGAGGTTCAAAACTCCCCGCCAATTGCCTTGCCTCTATTGCGTAATCATGGCCTGTATATGAAGAGGTTCAAGGTTCGAATCCCCTTCCCTTGATTGCATAATTTTCATGGACAATTCCTCCAAGTGTAATGCAAATCTCATGCAAAACAAATCTACCAACTGATAGCTTTACTCACCCTTTCATCTACCTCTTCCACTGGTCTCCACTGAACTGATCATGCACTGTAGTGAACTGAAGTGTTCCTGAGTTGACTAATGAGTTAATAATTAGTGAATTAAATATTATTTAATTCACTCCACTCATATCTAGTTGATTAGCTAGTTAACTAATCCCAACTAGTTCAACTAAAACAAACATAACACAACTCCACTATCTGTCCCGTTAACTCCTCCAAAACTTCTGCCACTGAAGTCTAACTGAAGTCAACCATGCAAGATGCCATCAAACCCTAGGAACCACATGATTCCTTCTGTCAGTTGCATGAGCCACCTCCATGACTCAAACTGAAGTGCTCCAAGAGAGTAAATTGTTGTTTATAGTCAAAATATTATTAAGGGTAAATAATATTTGACTTCCATATTTTTAGGAGACACAGTCTAAAAATAGCCTGGGTCCTAAAAATAAGGGTCTCATCTATTTTTACCAACTTGTCGCATGCTTCAAGAATCTCCAACTGGAATCTCTGAATCATGCTCCGTATGTCTAAAAATAGACATAGTCTAAAAATAGACTTTGCGCCAGAATTTGCCTGCGGGCCCACTTAGTGAAGGCGACTTCATTTCACTAAGCTCCATCATCTTGCTGCATTCTCAACAGAAAAGATAGTAGATGAAAATCATGATGAGAAAAAAATAAATGTTAATCATGATTTCATAAACTATAATGTTGGATTAAAGAACCACCATATTCCAAAGATGAATATGAGGAAGTTTGATGGCAAGGATCCCGTAACATGGATACTACATATGGAGCAATATTTTGATCTCAATAATGTGCAAAACACACAAAAGGTACGCATTGCAACTTTACATTTAGAGAAAAATACATTTGTATGGTATCGATGGCTTTGCTCCCGTAAAAAAATTGTCACTTGGTCAATTTTTACGGAGGAAATGATAGCACATTATGAGGATACAAAAAGTAATACCTTCTTTAACCAATTGATAAATCTCAAACAAAAGGGTTTAGTGGCGGAGCACATTGAGGACTTCCAAAAATTGAATATAAGGGTAACTGATATTTCATAGGAACAAAGAATTGATCTCTTCATAGGTACTTTAAAGGATAACATCCAACATGAAGTTCACATTTTGGAACCTGATTCATTGGAGAAGGCATTCAGGCTGGCAAGAAAAATTGAATGTAAAATTATGGCGATAAGGAAGCCTACCACTCACTTCTATAAAGATGGAAGTGTTGCTACTCCCAGATTTCCACAACCTATAAGGTGACACCACAACAATTGGAAGAAAAAAGAGAAAAAGGGCTTTGCTACAGTTGTGATAGAAAATACACTAAAGGTCATAAGTGTGCTGAGAAGAAATTATTTTACATAGATTGTGAAGAGGAAGAAGAAAATGAACAAGAAGAGGATATACACTAGGAACTAGCCCTAGAAGAGGAAGAAATGAGTCTGACCATATCGTGTAATGCATTGGAAGGAATTACCACTCCTCAAACTCTCAAGATAAAAGGACATATCAAGAAGAAAAAGGTAATAATGTTGATTGATTCAGGTAGCACCCATAATTTTATTCATTGTAAGGTAGCCAAGGAATTGAATTGTTTCCTATACCCAGCACCAGAATGTCAAGTGATGGTTGCAAATGGAGGAACGATAAATTGGTCTGGAAAATGCCATAATATCAAGCTAACCATGGGGGAATATGTATTGAATATTCCAATGCTTTTCATTCCTATGTTAGGTGCTGATGTTGTACTAGGATTACAATGGTTACAATCTTTGGGGACGATAGCTTTTAATTTTCAAGAACTTTTCTTGAATTTTTTTCCAGAAGGAAAGGAAGTCGAATTACAGGGTATTGCAAGAAAGCCAGGAAAGATAATAAGCTCTAATGTCATGACAAAGCTTCTAAAGAAATAAAAACAAGGTGTAATTGTAGAATTATGCTCACTAGAAGTTCCAACATCAAAATCATCTATTTCTGCAAATCTCCAAAAAGTCTTGGACAATCATTCCAAGGTGTTTGAAACTCCCAAAGGGCTCCCACCTATTTGTGATCATGATCATGATATTCATTTGATTCCAGGAAGTGTTCCTCCAAACATTAGGCCTTATAGATATCCTTATGTCCAAAAGAGCGAAATTGAACGTATGATTGCAGAAATGTTAGAGGCGGGTATAATTCAACCTAGTCAAAGTTCTTTCTCTCCTCCTATAGTATTGGTACACAAGAAGGATGGATCATGGCGAATGTGTCCGGATTATAGGGAGCTCAATAAGCTCACCATTAAAGATAAATTTCCCATTCCTGTGATTGATGAATTATTGGATGAATTACATGGAGCAATTATTTTACCAAGTTGGATCTTCGTTCAGGATATCATCAAATTAGAATGAAGACTGAAGATATTCCGAAAACAACATTTCGAACTCATGAGGGTCATTATGAATTTTTGGTCATGCCTTTTGGCCTTACCAATGCACCTTCTACATTTCAAGGGTTGATGAGTTCCATTTTCAAACCCTTCCTTAGAAAATTTGCGCTAGTACTTTTTGATGATATACTAATCTATAGTAGGTCTTGGAAGGATCACGTTGAACATGTTGACAGGGTGCTCAAACTATTGCAGGAGAAACAATTATATGCAAAAACATCCAAATTTTTCTTTGGAGTACAAGAGGTGGAATATCTGGGTCATATTGTATCTCACGAGGGTGTTAAAGTAGACCCTAACAAAATTAAAGCCATTAAGGAATGGAAAGTCCCCACAACCATAATGAAGTTGCGAGGATTTCTCGGGTTAACAGGGTATTATCGCAAGTTTGTCAAGAATTATGGGAGAATAGCAGCACCTCTAACAACATTATTGAAGAAAGATGCATTTTCATGGACTCCTGAAGCAACTAAGGCCTTTGAACATCTTAAAGAGGCAATGTGTCGAGCACCAGTCTTAGCTACGCCAGACTTCACAAAAACCTTTATTGTGGAATGTGATTCCTCAGGAAATGGAATTGGTGCTGTTTTAATGCAGGAAGGAAGACCCATTGCTTTTGAAAGTCGTCCAATCAAAGGAAAGTATTTACAGAAACCTATTTATGAGAAGGAAATGTTAGCAATATTGCATGCACTAAAGAAATGGAGAACTTACCTAATGGAAGACACTTCAAGGTAAAAACTGATCATGATAGTCTTAAACACTTTTTGGAACAAAGACTATCTTCAGAAGAGCAGCAAAAATGGGTCACAAAGATGTTGGGTTATGACTTTGAAATAATATATAAAAAAGGGAAGCTAAATGTTGTTGCAGATGCACTCTCAAGAAAGAATGAAGAGGTGGAAGCATTGCTTTGTGCCATTTCTATTATCCAACCAGATTGGATAGCCGAAGAAAGAGATGAATGGAAGAAGGATGAAGAAGTGTGGACACTCATTCAAAAGTTGCAGCAAGATCCTAGTAAATATGATACATTTAGTTGGAAAAATGATTCCTTATGGTACAAATATCGCTTATATCTTCGTAAGAATTCCCAACTAAAACAAAAGATTCTTTTGGAATTGCACACTTCTCCTTTAGGAGGACACTCAGATTTTTTTAAAACTTACCACCGGGTGAAGAAAGTTTTTTTTTGGGATGGCCTTAAATCTGATATTCAAAAGTTTGTGGCAGAATGTTTGGTTTTCCAGCAGAATAAAGTTGAGACAATTAAGACCCCGGGTCTTCTACAACCTTTATCCATTCCGAGTCAACGTTGGGAGGAGATTTCAATGGATTTTATGATTTATCACAGGTTTACCTAAGGAAAGAGTGTCATCATGGTGGTAGTTGATAGAATTACCAATTATGCACACTTTTGTGCATTATCTCATCCATTTAAAGCAAGTACAGTTGCTACTACATTTATGGACACAATTCAAAAGCTACATGGGAACCCAAGGGTTATTGTGAGTGATAGAGATCCCATTTTTACTGGAAATTTTTGGACGGAGTTATTTTCTTGTTTGGGTACTCAATTAGCTCATAGCTCATCTTATCATCCTCAATCTGATGGTCAAACTGAGATAGTAAATAAATGTTTGGAAGGATATCTTCGTTGTTTTGTATCTGATAAACAAACACAATGGGTCAAGTGGTTACCTCTCGTTGAATGGTGGTATAAAAATTCCTTCCATACTGCAGCAAAAATGACCCCATTTATGGCACTTTATGGATATCATCCACCATCCATCATGTCAACCTTAAGAGAAAACTCTAAGGTTCAAGGAGTGGAAGATCACATCGAGCATCAACAAGAAGTTCTCCAACTCTTAAAGGATAACCTAAATTTGGCACAAAATCGAATGAAACAACGAGCGAGATCAACATCGCGACGAGAGAAGTTTTTGATGTAAGGCAGGTATTTTTATGGCTACAACCATACAAAAAAATGTCCCTCAAGTAAGCTAAGAAGGATAATAAATTATCGCCAAAGTACTATGGTCCTTACAAGGTGTTGCAAAATATTGGTACTATGGCATACAAATTGGAGCTTCCTCCTTCTTCACGAGTGCATCCAGTTTTCCATGTGTCATGCTTAACGAAGGTTATAGGTGAAAATCTTCCAGTTCAAACAATATTGCCAGAACTTGATGAGGAAAGAAAAATCATATTGGAACCTGAAGCGGTCACGGAAACAAGAACTCAACAGCTACTGAATCGATCAATTTCAGAGTATCTCATTAAGTGGAAGAACTTACCCACTAAAGATTCTACATGGGAGGATGAGAATTTTATACAGAAGCACCCAGAGTTACTCAAGCATTGAGGACAAAACTTTTTTGAAGGAGAGGGGCATATTAGGACCCTATATTACTATTTTAGTCCCTTATTGTTGTTATTGTAACCACCCTATTGTTATTATTGTACCCCTGTAACCCCCATATTGTTATTATTGTGCCCTTAAATTATTATTGTTAGGTCGGCTAGGATTACATTGTGGCCCCATGGACTCCTATATATAGAAAGGAGGTTTTTTAATTTGTATCATCCAATAATTGTTCATTCATGTAATGTATTGGAGGTTGCCCCCTCGAAGTGGCCTATTTCTAAGGCATTGATATCTCTTTTCTTCTATTTTTGGAGCTGGTTTCCCAACAACCAAAAGTAGGATTCCCCCAAGCCTCACACTGATGATGGAGCTAAACGTAAACTGAAGTACCCTTTCCTGATATGTGATGATGAGCATTATACCAAGGACTGTCCTCGACGAGCTGAGGTAGTTGATTATTGAAATGAATGCAAGGGACTCTAGCTATTGTTAAATATTTGTTTCCATCACAACATACTCAAATAGTGGAACAACCCCAGTCTTCCACCTCTTTTGGTTCTTAGGTTTTCATGATGAATGGTGCTGCACCCGTATCTATCGTTACCAGTTTTAAAGACTATTCGAAATCGCGTCAGTCAGCGGGGAAAGAAATCATTGATGCTCCTACTCCTTCTCCCCCACCTGCTTCTGGCCCTCTTCATATTGAAAAGCCTAGTTCTAATCCTATTGTATGACCACCTTCTAAAGGTGTGCTCTACAAGTCCTCCTATAATCCAAACACTCGCGCCGCTCAACACTACAATATTTTTGAGGATTTTTCTGAGGTGCCTTCCGCTATGTCTGTGCTAGAGGTGCTTCAGATTTGTCTTTCACAATGGATATAATTGTTACCTGCTATCGGAGGAATCGATCCATCCTATTCAAGCCTTATTACTTTTGATTTGGAGAATTTCGTTCCGCGTCTCCCTCATCAACTTGCTTTGATTACCCAAGTTGGTATTAATGGTAAGAATATCCATCAGGTTTTCATGGATGAAGGTGCATCCACATGCATTATGTCTGTCTTGTGTTGGAAAGCCATTGGTTCTCCAACTCTTAATCAGTCTCCAAATACTTTGGAGGCCTTTTATGGAAGGGACTCTCATCCTTTTGGTATTCTTCCCAACTTTCCTATCACGTTGGAAGGAAAAACTGTCAATGTTGAGGTTGAATTCATTGATGCCAATCTCAATTATAATCTTCTCCTCGGTCGCAGTTGGACTCATGCTATGTTTTGTGTGCCGTCCACTCCCTTTCGTGTTCTCTATTTCCCGCAAAAAGGGAAGATCATCATTGTTGATCGGTTGTCCTTTTTTGCTTCCACTTCTTCAGAAGGAAATTTTCCATATGTAGACCATACCACCATGCCATATGAGAGTGTGGGGGTAGGACTTTTCAAATATTCTTCCCTTATGGGTCTATTTTCTCTTCTTCCACCGAACACTGTGTTATCACTCCACAGGATCTCTAAGGCTGAGAAAGAGTCCAAACAAAGGTAACCACAAACCAATGTTTTAGCTTGGTAGCTAGCCCTACCAAATCAGAGAAGGCTCTCTCCATAAAATCACAGCCAAGAGGGTTAGATGAACTAGGGTTTTAGGCTATGTATGAGTACAGGGGTTTGTTTGTTTGAATTGGTTTGTTCAATGAGGATTAGGTCAAATAGGCTAGGTCAGGGTAAATAAGATTAGGGTTGCAAAGATTAAATGGTGGAAGGTAGGTAGCAAAGCTAATACTTTATGGATTCAAGGTGATATGGATCAGATTGATGAGGAGCTAGAAAGAGCAAGGAAAAGTATGTATTCTTTCTAAACTGAAGAAAATGAACTAATTATGAAGATTTTCCCAAAACAGAGCATGAGAGATGTATTTAGCTTATCATCTTGAAAACCAGCATATAATAGAGATGAAATGGATCATGAAGAAAACAAATTCATACATATGTAACATAAGAAGAAACTATGCTAAATTTCCATACCATGGGTATCCCAATGAAATAGCTGCAATTCTTTCATTAATTTCCTGCCAAATATTGATTACACTAGAGTCTTTGATCAATGCAACAACATAAAACATAAGAAATGAGTCAAAAAGTACAATATATAGACCACAAAGCAACTTCTACCATCCTCAAGGGTCGAATCCCTAAGATGAGGAGTAGTTCCACCAAAACCTGAACTAATACCTAGAGTGTAGGGAGGTCAAACTGACTCATCCCTCACTTTTTGGAAACTAATTTATTACATCATCATCAAAAGTTTTCATCTTATGTATTTACCCTAGGTAAGTGTAAAAACACCATAATTACATTTACATCATTATTTACAAAGGTGAAAACTACATTTTCAAAGTTAAACTGAGAAAAAGTGAAAAAAAAATGGAAATATCAGCAAACTGAAAAAATTTGTCAAAAGCGCAGTGCCAACATCAAAAGTGAAATTCCATCTTCAGCTCCACTTTTGATGGGGTTTCAGGTCACCAAATTGAGCTCAGAATAGCTCATTGGAAAGCATGTCTAGTCTAGTTTCCAGATCTATGCTTGGTTTCTAAAATGGTGCTGATTTGACCCTCCAAAAACTGATTCTCCCAAGACTGGTCAAAAGTGCAGCGCTAGCCTCCAAAACAGGGCAAAATGGTCATTGCTTGAGTGTTTTTTGACCTTTTGACTACCTCTTTGACCCAAAAAATCTTATAAAATTTATTTTCCTGACTCTAAATTTCATTCTGAATCCAATGGTAACTTCAGTTTTTCCAATGGAGGTCCCTAGGAAAAGCGCAGCGCCTAGGGCGTTGTGCTTTTGCCAATGCCATTGTGCAAAATTGGCAAAAACACAAAATTTTCATTTTTTTTCAAAATTTGCCCAAATTTTCTGTGGTGGGATGCTGATGAAGTTTATTAGGAAATGAGATACGCCTCAGCAAGAATATCAAGCTTTTCCCCTTTATTTTTCTTGGCTAGGGTTTCAAGTCTTGATTTGGCCTTTTGTAGTTTTTAGCTTGAAATTTGATTTTTCATGAAGTAGTGTTTGACCCTCTTTCTCAATATGTCATTGTTCTTATTTTCCTTCTCTAGGAGCTTCTCAAGATGTTGATTGGCTTTGTCAAGCCATTGCTCACGGTTCTCATTGACAATGATGGAAAATTGTTCATTCAAAGTGAGCTCATTAGCAAGCTCAACCTCCTTTTGCCTCTCTAGTTCTAGAGCTCTTTTCAGCTCTCTACTCCTAGTTCTTCTTCTTGGAAATTTTTATTCTACCTCATTGGTTTCACCATACCTCTCATAAGCCTCATCAATCAAGGTATTTTATTTTTTTTCTTCTCTCTTTGCCTTGAGAAGTTGAATCTCCATGATGGCTTGCTTGGTCTTCAGTTGTTCATTTTCCTGCTCATAGTATGCAATGAAAAACTTATATCTCTCTAAGTTGGTCTGATGCTCCTTGATTTGGGCATCCTTCTGCTTGATAATGAATTTGGAGGCCTCATCATCATGCTCCTCATCTAAATCAACAAGGTCAAAATCAGTCTCTATCTCATGGAGTTCCTCATCCTCATGAATGGCTTCCTCATGTACATCTTCCTCTACCATCTTTTATTTTCCGTTTTGTACCTGCTTTGTTGGTGAATAAGGCAGGGCCCCTCCCACAATTTGTGGGGAAAACACTTGCCTATGCCCTCTTTGATATTTATTTTCCAATGTGTTGATTTCACCCTCTTTAGGCTTACTGACCTCAACTCTGTTAGGTGAGTCATCCTGCTCATAAAATGGTGATGATGGTGGTGATGGTTATGGAGTAGGTGAAGTTGAGTGAGGTGGAGGCATAGATGTAGTTGGGTGAGATGAAGAAGGTACATCTTCAACATGTGGCACTTGTGGAGCAGTGAAGATGTCATTTTCAATGAAGGTGTCCCATCAAATGCCCACTTTATAAGGTGATGGAGGACAATGATCTTGATCAATGAGTGGTGGAAGAGGTTATTCATTTGATGGTCATAGTCTCTCTTTTGCACAATGTAATCCATTTTATCTATACTTCTAAAAATAAACTATGGGATATTGAGCAGTTTTACTCTTGTGAAGTGCATCAACAATCTAATGTGATATGTGTATAGCCTAGAAAACCTCCCTTCACAAGAGAAGTACTTCATTATGATTTTCATCATGGGTGCATACCTATCAAGAAGGTAGCTGAAAGGGAAAACCATCCTCCTTTCATTCATGTATCTAGGTTTAATGAATGGTTCATAGTATTGATCCTCCAAATCTTTAGATTTAAAACATTTCTCTCCCATGTTTGAAATCCATGTGGTGGCAGCAATAACAGTTGTAGATACAATGAAGGTCACACCATCAACGGTCACCTGATTATCTTTGAGATTTGAAATGAATACTCTACTCATGTTGGACCCTCTGAATCATGTTGCAAAAATCAAGGCACCCTACATATTCAAAAAAACTGATAGTCATCAGAGAGGCCCTCAATTCATTTGTGTTGGTGGGCTCTAGTATTAGGATTCTTCCTCCTTTGTGAGGCCTTCTCTATTCTCTATTCTCTTCTCTCTATCTACCCTCCTCTTCTACATAGTCTATGTCTTCCTCCATAGTGTTTTGGTGGCATAGAAAACCCTAAGGATAAGGTGAATGGGAATGGGGAGTGAAGATGGGTCTAGGGAATAGGGATAACTCTAGGAAAATTTAGGGAGATGGGGGAAGGGATTAGGGAACTTTGGGAGGTGATGCGAGGTAAAAATATCAAGGGAGTTGGAAATGAGAATTTAATTACAGGCTTAGGGAAGGAGCTTCCTAGGAATGTAGAAGCGTAGGACTTAAGGGTTTTAAGAAAAGGGACTTAGGGATTTGGGAATGATAGTGTAAGGGTAGGGATAGGGTTTTTAGATGTGTGGGAAGGGAATGCAGGGTATTAGAGCATCAAATTTGGGAATTAGGAGTAAAACTAGTGTTTCACTTAGGAAAAATGCCAATTTCACTTAGAATCTAAAACACTATGAAATCATTCTTTAGGAGTGCAAGGAGGAAAAAAAATGAGTGTACTTACTTGCAAGAATCTGTAAGAGGCACTTGCTAAAATTTTTGAATATTTTGGAGGTGATTTGGTGATTTTTGGTGCCTGTAGACTTCACTGAGCAAAAGCACAACACATCAGGCAAAAGCACAGTGCCTTTCCCAGAAGCGCAGCGCCAATGGAGAATAAGTGCAGCGTTGCTTTCTCTCAGCACAACGCCACCGTCTGAAAGCGCAGTGCCGGTGAAAAACTTAGCCTCTGACTCTGCAAATCAACTTTTCCAGCTATGTGAGTGCAAGCTCGATGGATGAAATGACAAATGAGCTCCTTTGTGATGTTTTGGTGGTCTTCATAGTTCACGATTTGAATAAATTGCACCTTGGGACCCATGTTTTATTTCTTCACTTTCACTTTAAACTCTGAATTTTTACCTTTTCACTTAACTTTTTCCTTGACAAATTGATCATCTGATGACTTTGAGAACTCTTTGATTTGAAATTTTTGATGCTTTGGCATGTTGTAAAATCTAAGTTAGTAGCTTGGGAATCATGATACTTATTACATTTGAATGACATAAAATTACATAATGAAAATTAAAAATTTCATTTGAAAACCAAAATTACATGCTGAAACAAGAAATTTTCTTCACAAATCATCTTCATATGGTAAAGAGATGTTATTGGATCACCCTTTACTTTCTGGTCTTATGCAGTTGAAATGAAGCTTTATTGGACCTTGGAAACCCTAATGACCTAATGAAACCTTGAAAAACCCTCAAAGACCTAATGAGACCTTGAAAGACTAAATTTCAAGATGACATGGCTGATATTGACTTTATGGATGGTGTATAGTCAACACGGTATGAAATTATGCTAGCAAGTAATCAAATCTGAGGAAGAGTGATGTAATTTGGACTAGGGAAACCATTAGTGACTAATTTTTTGCATGACCTAATGGAATGATAAAAAAATTATGAGTGGGACCCTTAAAATGATATGAAAAGAGAATTATTGATCACTGATGGCAAGATGCAAATACTGACACTAACATTGGCCTTATTGGGGATGATAGCTTTGAAAGAGGTGTCAAGAACACCATATACTAGAAAGCCTTATCCATTTGGGCCAATATGGTAAAAAACTCAAACTAATAAACATGACTAAAAATTGATAACTCAGAAGAAATAGACTGACTCAAGACAAAATCAAATGACTGAAAATTGACTCAATACTGACTTGACTGAAAACTGAACTTTTGAAAATGGCATAAAATTAGTGAAGCTCCATGGCCTTCACTTCGAGCTCCGAAATCCACTGATTCTCTGCTTTACACTTGCAGAAAATGTAACTGATATTTACAATGAAATGGAAAACTGATTGAGAAATGTACTTCAAAAAATATAGTGCTTAAGGAGCCTACCATTGATTGGTCCTCCTAAACACTCTTATCCATTCATCTCTTCAGGAAAATAAGCATTTTGTCCCCGACTCTCTCAAAAACCCATACTCGCTCAAAAACCCCATAAGGAAAAACTCCCTTACTCAAACTTCATGTCAAATTTGAGCTTCCAATGTATAATGACGAAGTGAATGCAGAGAAGTTGGACAATTGGATTCGTTAATTGGAGGTTTATTGTAGAATTCAGAACCTTCAATAATATGACATAAAGATTCATTTGGCTTCCTTGAGGATGGAGGGATCAACACTTGTATGGTGGGGAGCAAGGGCTTAATAAGAGATTAAAAACCACCGTAAGATCTCAATATCTTGGTCAAATTTTATTGTTGCCATTAAAAAGCAATTCTATCCTTTCGCTTACATGCAAAAATCCATTATGGACTGGAATAATTTTAGACAATTGAAAGAAAAAAGTGTGCAAGATTATACTCATGAATTTAGGAGAAGAGATCTTATTTTGGGTATCAATTTGTATTCTCAGGGAACTTTGTTAAATTATATTGGCGGTTTGCACAGCTACCATAGACATACTATTCCCATGTTCAATCCCACAAACTTAGATGAGGTTTTTGTTCAAGCCACACATCTAGAAGCAAGAGGGAAACATAGTGTAGATGAGAAAAATGATAGTTTCCTTAAGTATGAGGGTAAAGGAAAGGGAAAGTTTAATGGAAGAGAAAAGATAAATATCTCTATCAAAAAAGATAAAGAGAAACTCACATGTAAACATTGTTCAAAGAATGGCCATGATGAAGACCATTGTTGGCAACTTCATCCAGAGTTGAAGCCAAACAAACTGAAAGCCAAAGAGAAGGAAAAAATGGTTGCAATCATTGAACATGACTTAGGTTCAGATTCAGGAGATGAAACCAAGATTAAAAAAATGGGTTTGAAAGATAAGCACATAGCAAGCACTATTTATTCAAGGTTTTCCAATGTAACTCAAGATGAAGATACAAGAATTTAACTCTTTTATATTAGAGTCGTTTCTAGAAATACCAAGATAAACACACTATTTTATAGTGGTTCTCAAGCTAATTTGATTTCTGAAGACTTGGTTAAGGAGCTAAACCTTGAAACTGTTATACATCCAAGACCTTATCATTTAGGTTGGATATGCAAGAATGCAAACTTGCATGTAACAAGGAAGTGCATTCTAAGGTTTGCAATCAATTCAAACTTTCTTGATGAAGTTGAACTTGATGTAGTGTCGCTTGAGATTTCAGGTATTGTTTTGGGAAGTCCTTATCTTTATGATAGGAAAGAAGTATTTCATCCCCATGAGAATAAGTATCACTTGTTTAAGGATGGAACTAAGTACATAGTTAGAGCGCATAAGAAGAAGACAAGTTTGTCTCTTATACATGCAGGAGAAATGAAGAGAATAGTGAATGCAAGTCAAAATTTGACTTTGTTAAAGATCAAGCATAGAGATGTTTTGAATGAGACCTTTCAAAAATATGCATCGAATGAAAAATTTGATTTCATTGAATTTGCTTATGCCTGTAATAAGATGTTTCAAGACTTTAACAGGTTGCCTTTGAAAGGAGGTAAACAAGATGTGAAATATTTGCAGCAGTCAACATCAGTGTTGAGCAGTGTTGGAAACAAGATGTCAGTGCAAGAGAGAGAAAAGGTCAAAGAGAAAGCGCCAAAGAAATTTTGCAAAGAAGGAATAGGTTCCACGAGTGCTTGTTTTTTTATTTCCAAAGGGTACATGACAATGGCGAAAACACTTAGTCAAAAGTCAACACAAGTATAAAGCAAGAACAGTTAAGAATCGCCATGACGACACTGTTCGAGGTAAGACAATTTTCAAGTTTCCTTTGATTGACGGCCGAGGTGGGAACAAGTTTGTTTCTACAAGGACAGCTTGCTGCTCTACAAATTTAGGGAAACTACAACATGGCAGTGTCTACAACAGCAAGAGAGGGTCTCAAGAGTCAAGGAAAAAGATTAGTTTTTGTGAAAAGCTCAAATTGATGAAAATGAGAAAATTTCAGTGGATTGATACTAGAAGGGTGAGGGAACTATACCCTCATTCACATGTTCAGTAATCAAAGAGCTTTTCAGGTCCAAAAGGCTTCTAGTGGGGATGAATGATCAAGTGCTCAGTGTTAAGCTCAAAAATGGAAGTGCTTAGAATCGATCAGAACTTGAATGACTGTGAATTTCTCGTCGCTGAATCTCACGCAATTAATTTCATCAAACATTGAATTTGTATGAGGAAGATAGAGCCTACTATTCATTTTCCTAAACAGTTAAAAAATTTGCAGAAATGATAGAATGGTGACATGGCTACCTAGTCAGCAAAAAATAATATTCTAGGAATCTTTCTTCGGTTTTCCCAATGACACTGTGACAAGTGTCACTTCGTGGTTGGTTGCTGAGTGGGTGATTTGTTCCATTTTTATTGGTTTGGGAGAGAACCAATGGCATGAGGACACATGGCTAGCCTGGAGGCCGCCACGTGCCCCCTTCCAAGGTCCAAATTTCAACTATGTTCAAGGCTAAAATTTTTGGTTAGTCAAAGGTCGGATATATATTTATTTGGGAAAAATTTTATACACAGGCAGAAGAGCGGAGCTCAGGGTCGACCCTGTGACCCCCCCCTCCCCCCACACAAACCATGAGACTTACCGCCACACCCGCGCTTTGGATCTTAATATATATGTTCGTTTAATATATTTGAATTAAATTGGTCTAACCGGTGGGAAAAGGAAGGGGGCCAGCCTCGCGGGCCAACCCCCTCCCAATGTGACCTATGGCGGAGACTATGGCAAAGCGCTCCACTAAACGCGCTTAGCGAACATAAACAATGATTAACTCTACTTAAACCAGTTTTAAAATGCACTTATCCATGTTAATTCAGATTTGGTTAAAACACACCATTAGCACTAATCTATAGTTAAACCACACTTAACCTTAATTAATACCAATGTAATTCGATGGCCAGTTTGGCCGAGTCTGTCAATTTCGGCGGGACTCCAAAATTAGCAGCGGTAATTGGATTTCTCTCCAATTTTGGAGGAGATTTCCTAGGCCAAACTAATTGTGCCATAAATTTTGAAAAATCCGACCAAATTAGGCTCAGAAAGAGTCTATCCTAGTAGATTTGGACATTTCAAGCATGTTGGAGTAGGTTTCAACAGTAGTAGAGGATTGTAAACAAAATTTTTTTCCATTTTGAGCTAATACAGAGGCCCAATCCATGGAATCTGGACCAAGGAGATGTAGCTCAAGAGGGGTGAACTCCTTCATCAAAACACTGTGTTAATGGATCATTTGATGGCTTGTTGTACACTTTATTGTTGTTGTTAAACATTTTCTTTTAATGTTAATATGCTCATGAATTTCACATAAAAATCAATACATTTACTTGTTTAACACTCACAAACACCTCAAGAAACTTGTGCACATGAAGCAAATGATCTAAAACTTATTTATAATTCTGAAGATGAAATTAGCACAATAAAACTAACATTCAGATTCAGATCACTAGTGGCGATGTACAAGGAAAGAAGCCTACGAGTGTAGCAATTAGTGAACAAACGTTTCGAATTGGAATCAACTGTGTTCTATGATTATTACTCTGAACTTCGGAGCTTAGAAGGTAGCAACCCCTTTCGTCAACACTTACAAAAATAAAATAAGGAGGGATAAATGTCTAGTTGCACCAACCACTGTGCTAACAAGTGTATCCTCTTATCCAAGCCAAAGGTTCGAGGGTCAAGTTAGTTAGTTATAGTAGGCGCACACAAAAACTATATCTGATTTCCGAGGTAGGTGCACCCTTATATTCCAATGATATTTTTCTCCCTTCCATGATAGATGAAAATGTCGTTACCAGCAATGGGATCTCTATTCAATCAATTCAAGGTAGGTTGGTGGAGTCAAGTAGGTTATTTCAAACATAAAATATTGATCGACTAAAAAGTGGGACACTAGCTCTAGCAGAATATGCCATGGTCATGAACATGAGACAATCAAGAAATATGAAATAGATGTATATATATCTCTAGCTTGCTTTCCTAGAGGTGAGAAATATCTCAAGTGGGTGAGATTCAACCGAAAAATTTAGTGAGAGGAAAGTCAAACATTGTTGGGCAAAAAATAGCACTAGGGTATATGAGAAATACAATGTTACGATAGTTCAAAGGACAATTATTGGTCCATCATCAACGTTAGGGAGGATAAATAGTGTTGACAAGTTTATTCGTGACTACTGAGTTTAGTGGCATGGAATCAATGAAGCCAATTTCTCCACCTCACAGCTATGTTGATAGACAACTTCTATAAGAATCAAATTTATTTCTCAATTCATAGATTGCAATAGGAATAATGTGTATCACTATTGCATTATTTTTACAACATATTATTTTTATTATCGTTATATTATTGTTACAACGTATGTTTTTGTATTTTGCATGGCATGAATTCCAGTTTCGAGTTCGAGTCTCCAACTGAAAGGAATTATTTTATTGGCGGGATTGGACCCATTCCGTCCACTTGATTCAGTGGTAAGGAAGGATTAAGGAAGTCTCAAATTCATGATTTTCCATTCTTTCCAGGCCATATTTTATATTGAATATCGAACCCCGCCTTCTCTGTACTCACTCTCCTACCAAAAGGACCAGGGCCACACTCTCGTGATCAATCAATAGGCACCAAACACATATCGCTCTCCTAAACTATAGATTCGGGATTCTGAAACTATTCTAGGGACAGGGGATGACTAACCCTTGGATTCCCCACCTCACTCAACACAATTCTTGTTGTATTATTGTATTGTTGTTACAACACAACCTGCAATATCATGTTTGTATTGGCATTTCATGTGGACATCAATGCTTTCAATGTTTTTAGATATGTATCTTTGACAAAATGTAATTTGGAGGGTGTCATCAAAATATCTAGAGTATGATCTGAGGAGGATTGTCTAACAACTACGTTCAGTCTTTTTTTAGTGTTTGCATTATCCTGACACATGTTCAAAGGGATACATTTTGAAGAGCTCGATCTAGCATGAGTGCTAACCAAATAT
Source organism: Pinus albicaulis (assembly GCA_034641835.2). Lineage (NCBI taxonomy): Eukaryota > Viridiplantae > Streptophyta > Pinopsida > Pinales > Pinaceae > Pinus > Pinus albicaulis. The sequence goes on from CM076570.1 coordinate 1,625,248,634, forward strand.
TCTTTATTTGTAAATTTCTTTGTTTCATACGTCTTGGGATAGGTACAATTGTGAGATAAATTTTAATATCATGTTGCATTTTTCAACTACTGTGATGGATTATTGTACAGAGCATAAGTGATATCTTGTGCTTCAAACTGAAGGAATGCACCGATCTGAAGTAGTACTAGCACTGAAGGAAAGGATTTTTTTCCAATGCATTTCCTCTTTGATTGTAGGTTACAGCAAATGCAAAACTATTTATTATTATTATGGAAAAAATTGAAGGATGACAATGAACTGAACTTCGAAAAACAAATTCTAGGCTACTTCAAAACCATGTCACTGTCCTTCAAGGATCTAGTGGGAAAGTTTTCAAAAGTTGCATCAAATGAAGAATATAATTATTTGGAAGGTTTAACATGCTTACCTGATCCTAACATGACTTTTATTCAAGCTCAAGCAACTTATATTGACATACTTGAAAGACTTCGTGATAAACATCCACAATATGAGTTTATAAAAACTCTTGTTAGTAAATGTTCCTATAGTATTTTTGGCATTAAATAAGTTAGCTGGGAAAGATGAATTGATTCAGTCTGGCATGAATCTACGTGTTTTTTTCTTTTACTCTTAATACTGCAATTATCTTATATCATCTTCAGAATTATGCAAGTGAAATGCACTTATTTTTTGGAGAGTATTGTATTTTTTATATACATAAAATTGCACTGACTTACAAAGTTTTCTCCCAACAACATTCTTGCAATATTTTAGCAAGTGTTCTCACAACAATGTTCGTAATTTTAATACATTTTGAAGCATATTTGGAGCAGTTTTTATGTGTCTTAATGAGCAGTATTCATCTTGGAGCAGCATCCATTCAATCAGGAGCAGCCCCAACAAGCCATATGTTTATGCAGAACAAGGCATTGCACGTTAGAAAGCAGCAATTCAATGATGGAATCTACATTGAGGACATAGGCTACAATACATTTGTAACACCCTTTACATTGATGTCAAAGGGGGAGGTAATCAGAGGAAGGAAGACACTTCTCACAATGAAAGGGGGAGGAAAAATGTGTTTCTATCAATGCCAAATGGGGAGACTGTTGGAAATATTTTCATTGATGGAAAAGGAGCAGATCAGGATCAACAAAGGTTTACATGAGAAAAAACAATAATATATGCAAGAGCAACAACATGGCAGAGGAGAAGCTCAAGGAACAACAAGAAAAGGAGCAGTAACGGAGAAAGGAGTAGTAGATACATTGGTGGTTTTGTAGAACATTGATGTTGGCATGTTGATTGAGTTGAATTGTTGTGATGAAAAGGCAAGACTCCAAGGCAAGGCAAAAATCCATGACATCAAATTCAAGAAAAAGGCTAGATGCAAGACTCCAAGGCAAAGACAAATATTGTTGTGATGCATTTATGATAGACATTGTTATTTGATGTTGGAATTAAGTTGATGCATTTAATCATTATGTGTGGATGAAATTAATATTGGATTACTTATTTATTTTGTGGTCTAATATTCAAGATATGAATTGTTTGGAAACGAATGAATGGAAGGCAAAGAGTCAAGCCTATTCACTTCATATTCCTATGTGGGATACAAACAACCATAAAAATATTTTTATAAAATATGTGATTATGGAAGGCATTTGTAGGTAAGAGAGTGGGAGAATGTGTGAGAGATGATTGATATATTATGAATTAGTCACCTGGTACATATGGAGCTAATGTGAAGTAGATTTGAATGGGAGGAGATGCATCAGTAAAGAAGGAGGTATGCAGAATTGATGACCAGGGAAATTAGCATATTGTTTTCATTTTTATTTGAGGGGATTATGGTCTCCTTTCGATTTGTAGCTTGATAAATATTCATTTGGATATGGTTGAGGTAGGAGCCTCCTATGGGTTGTCACCTGCAGAAAACATATGGGATTTGGAGCTTCCTTACATGTTGTAGCTTGCAGAAAATTGAGGTAGCAGCCTCCTGTAGGTTGGAGCCTACAAAAAATTAGATGTATTAAGGAGTAAGAGCTTGCCTTTACGTCACAACAATAATAAAATCGTGGTTTTCTCCCTTATGGGTTTCCACTTATATCTGGTGTCCATAAGTATTGTTACTATGTGCTGATGTGGTGTATTGGTCTTCTTATTACTTGTTGTTCACATATTCAGTTTTCTAGTTATTATTTGTTAAACTTCTCTTGTAATCCTTCAGGTAATGAATTTAATGAAAATAATTTTAATTTCCATGAATGGACTAAACTGATTCACCCCCCCCCCTCTCAGTTTAGTCAAGGTTTCATTAAGATGAAGAGCCTTGATGTATTGCACAATCATTATTGTGGAATTTCGTTGTTAATAGGGCCTAATTGCCTAAGAAAATTGCACAAGGAAATAGGGATCCCCGAGGCCAAGAATTTGGTTAAGTATTGAACCAAGCTTGCCTAAGAATCATGTGAGACAGATAAAGATAGTGCGGAGAGCTCTCAAGCTTGAGATAAGCATTGTATTGTTCTCATATTTTCTTACTTATGAAATATACAGATAGCAAGGTTTTTAGCTTAGGCTTTCCCCATACAAATCTTTGTTTTGTGTGATATAAATTCTTTCTCTTTCTTATTCATGTGATTTTGATACAAATCTTTGTTTTGTGTGATATAAATTCTTTCTCTTTCTTATTCATGTGATTTTGCGATCGTAATTGGTTTCCACAATTTTAAGAGTAGATTCATGTTTTTTATTTTAGCATATTACAAATGTCAGTTTGAATCTACGTGGATTTTCTACATGGTATCGGATCATGAATCACTATAGAAGAGTAGAATACAAGTTTATTTTGAGCAGGTGAATAAAATTTGCAAATCTACTCTCCAGGACCAGCAACATGATCATGATGTCTTTCTGTGGATTGAGACTCAAATATGCCCTTGAGATTATTTCAAATTACATAGCTTGGAAGGACATGATGGAAGAAGTATTGGAAGACAATTTTCTGAAGGAGTTCATAGACAGTGATATTACTAAGCTCGCAACAACAAATGATCAATATATGGAAGCATGGAAGAGGAACGTAACAAAGGCAAGAAGGATTCTATTGGAAGAAATTCGAGATGATATTGTCTCGAACCTCCATGGAAATGAAACTCCATACGCTATGTGGAAGGCCTTAGCATATTTGTTTTCAGAATAGAAGTGACCATAGGAAGCTGGCGTTGAAGGACAAGATCAGAAAAATCAAGTTGGAGAAGGGTGACACAATACCACAGTACTTGACCAAGTTCACCTAATGTCGAATGAGCTTGGAAGTGTTGGTTTTACCGTTGTCTAGGATTATTTGGTGATCCTAGTACTTATAGACCTTCCCAAGAGCTAGGACAACTACCAGGATTTCGGTAAATGGGAGGGAGAAGCTACCAGAGTGCGAGCGATTATGGTCTAACTTGGTGCAGGAAGAGATTAGGAGGAACACCTGAGACATGACCTCTTTCAAAGAAATGGAAGAGGAATTTTCATTAGTCAGCAACGGAAATAAATCCAAGGGAAAGAAGTCCCAAGGTGAGGAGGGAAAGAAAAAAGACTTGTCCAACATCAAGTTTTTTCACTGTCACGAGTTAGGGCACTATGCCACAAAATATCCACAGAAGAAGGCAAGCAAGAAGGAGCCTGCAATTAAAACAATACGTGAAGCTCTAGCTTCACATTTCAGGCTCGATTTTACTCTCATTGCATGCATGAAAATCACTGTAATGGGAAGCATGTGGTATCTCAACAATGGTGCCTCATTCCATAAGACAGGGAATAGAGATCTCTTCAGTGACTTGGAGGAGAAGGACCTCAAGGAGAACATAGTGTTTGGAGATGATGGAAGGTATAACATGACTGGCATCGGTACTACTAATTTTCAGAGGGAATATAGCTTCCCTCTCAGGCTCACAGATGTGTTGTTTGTTCCAAGACTAAGGAAGAATATTGTTTTCGTCAAAGTATTGGTAGATCGTGGCTACGATGTGATTTTTCATAAAGGGAAGTTTTTCCTTATACACATCGCCACGGGACAGATGAAACAGATCAGTGTGTAAGTCAAGAACCTATATGCACTTGAGGTACATGATACATGAAAATCCTTGAGGAGCAAGGAAAAGGTTAGAGACTTGGTGGTTGAGAGGTAGCATGAATTATATCTCAACATGTTGCCTCAGAAGCAGTCTTAGCAAGTTGTGGAGCAGCCACAATTGGAGAGCAGAGAGGAGACCAAGTGGAGGCATCCACTCAAGCAGAGACCTCCAATAGGGGGGAATTTCGAGCCAAGTGGGTAGAGGGAGCACATGCAGCCTTACCTCTAGGTGAGAAGTGGGGCGATTGAAGCAATAGTCCCAAGAGTGTAGAAATTTGGGAAGGTTCCATTGAGATGTTTTGTCTCATGGATCATTGCCTTTCTATGGGGGCCCACAGTATATAGTAGTAGGATGGATCAGTGGCTATTAATGTAGTCAGATTCTAGAGTGACAGATACAGAGATTAGCAGCAGTCAGATACTAGGGAGCGTAGTGCAGAGTTGGCAACAGTGCAGATGGCATAGTGCATAGTCAACAACAACGAGGAGTTTTTAGTAAACAATGCAGTAGCTAGTAGTAGTCATAGACTCGGGTGAACGATGCATCATAATGAACGCATTTGATCCATTTTATTTTTTGGTTGCTTTTCAGTTGCAGATGTTGCAGTTGCAAAAACAATAGAGAGAAGTGTTATGCGGTTAACCAACTTAGTCAAGCTATGGTTAAGCCAACCAAGCTCTATTAGAAGGCAATCAAACATGTGTTGAAATACCTTAGAGGCACCTCTCATTTTGGTCTTTGGCACAAACATAAAGATGGAGTAAAGATTCAAGGCTTCATAGATGCAGATTTGGTAGGGAATCCATCCGACAGGAAGAGCACATCAGGGACCATCTTCAGTATTGGGTCAACAACAATTTCGTAGTATAACAGGAAACAGAGATCACTTGCACTTAGTTTAGTAAAAGCAGAGTACATTGTTGCTAGTCAAGCAGCTTGTGAGGATAAATGGATGAGGAAGATTCGTGTTGGGTTGTTTAGTCATCATATGGATCTGACGATGATTTATTATGATAACCAGAGTTGCATCAAACTTTTGGTTAATCTAGTTTTTCATGATAGGTCCAAGCATATCTACATTTGATGCCATCATCTCAGAGATTGTGTGCAGAGGAGGATTTTTTCATTAGAGTAAATTCCTACCGAGGAGTAAGATGCAGACATCTTGAAAAAGGAAATGTCAAGAGAAAAATTCGAGTTCCATAGACGTAGGATCGGGGTAGCAGACAATCCATTTCTTGTTGAGAGGGAGTGTTAAAAATGAAAAAAAGAAGAGGCTTCTAATTTAATTTTCCCTTAATTAAATTAAAAGAAAATTGTAATTCCACATCACATGACAACTTATATGAGTTAACTAAGTTAGGAAGACTTAGTTGGTTCAATTTATTCGAGTTTAGGGTCAAATTAGAGGCATGTAGAGCATCTCCTACATTATAGGAGCCCTTGTTGAATTTATTTTGATTTGTAATTAATTATTTCAATTTATTTGAGTTAAAATCAGTTTAACTAGTTATAACTGATGTAGGAACCGGAGAGAGGTCAAAGTGTGAAAAATAGATTTAATTCACTTGTGGTGATCAATTAGATAAGCGATAATTCACTCATAAATAACTCATGCATGTCAGTTCAGAGAAATACCCAGTTGAGATTGGAGTTAAAGGGAAGTGTACTATCAGTTATATAATCATGCAATTGTATAGCTAGTGCATGGAGTCAGAGGAAGATCCTTGATGTATTGTGCAATCATTATTAGGGAATTTCCTTGTTAATAGGGCATAATTACCCAAGGAAACTATGCAAGGAAATAGGGATTGTTGAGGCCAAGAGTTTTGTTAAGAATTGAACCAAGCTTGCCTAGAAATCAGTGAGACAAATAGAGATAGTGTAGAGAGCTCTCAAGCCCGAGAAGAATTGTATTGTTCTCATACTTTCTTATTTATGCAGTATACAGATAACACACTTTTTAGTTGAGGCTTTCCTTAGATAAATCTTTGTGTTGTGTGGTTGAAATTCTTTCTCTTTCTTGTTCATGTGATTTTGCGATCGTAGTTGGTTTCCACAATTTATAGAGTTAAAAATTCAAGTATTTTGTTTTAGCATATTACAAATATCAGTTCAAATCAACATGGATTTTCTACACATTGCAAGATAATAGGTTTAATAATTCTCATTACTTACTAATCAATATACATTCACAAATTTACAATGATGCAGTATGACACTCTTCTTTGCCTCCACTTTCAAATCTTAATCTCTTCTTCTTCTTCTTCTTCTTCTTATTCTTCCTTTTTTTCTTCAGATATATGAGAATTGGTAATTAGTGAGGATTACCTTAGTAAGACCCAAGTTCAAATTTGGCTAGCTACAATTACAAACCTTCGGTGAGCTGCCAACGCCTATAATGAAAATCATTTGTAAGATAACACCTAACATGAAATTCATGTCTCAACCTAGGGATAAAACATCTTAGGACACCGATGAGAAGTATCTCTATTTCGAGTGCTCCTACCGTTCCAACTAAGCCATAACAGACTAATGCATCATTGTTGAACTCAAGTAGGGAGAGTGTGAAACTTGCCTCTCAACCATTCAAGTTATTCCTCATCAATAAAAATATTGGTCATAATAATCGTAATGATTAGTGTTTTATCTCAGGGATTCACAAGAGGGTGGACTTTGATTTAGTTATGTGTGCATGGGAAGTGTAATACAATCCTCACATGTTCAACCACTACCATGGAGTTCCCTTGTGGAAATCTTAGGAGCCAAACACCCTCATGGGAATTGAACCTTGTTCATTATGAAAAACTCATTCATCATTGGTGAATCCAACCCCTTTGGGAAAATTTCTATAACTCTAAACCCCTCTCTCTTGAAATTGATTATAGATTCACTAACCTAACTCTCATGATAACAATTCATTTTATTCACTTAAATCAATAACTATCAACTTCTTCTTGTTTTCCATATACCTCTCACAACCCTTCAAGTTCAAGTTCAAATTGGATCTTCATTAAATTATTTAAAACTCTATAAATTCATTCCAATGCCTCAACATCCATTGTGAGCCTTTAAATCCTTTAGCACTTTAGATTTATAACTATCATTCACTTTCCACACGACTGTTTTTCTTTCCAATAATGCATTTGTTGTCATGTTCCTACCATGTATGTAAACACCACACATATTGAAACTTATTGGGTTACACACTTTCTTTTAATGCACATTCTCTCTTTTATCACATACACACTTATGATTCTTAACATGCACACTTTCTTTATCTTTCTCACTACAATTATACTCGAGATAAAATTAAAAACTTATACATTATCTTTCTTTGTCCATCATACAATTTAAACCCCTATGTTTAAACTACGTGTTGCACTTCTCCTATTACACTTCTTTAAATCTCAACACTCATTTCTTATTTCAAAGATACTTTTATATTAAGTATACACTTTTCCAAAAATTAAAATGTTACTAACAAAACATCCTTATTATCTCTTTTCAAACTTACAACCAAATTTAATAATAATAATATATTTTAATATTTATTCCGTTGACCAAATATAACGATTTCAGAAGCATCCGGGACCCACAAATTGTAGTAGGTTAAAAAGCATGTGTCTGATTCGTCTAACGAGCCAGAGGAATTGCCCGGACGGTCAAACTTGGTCGGAATTCGGGCCAAAAAATTTTAAAAAATCTTGCAGAACCAGTGTTTGAATCTTGATTTTGACATTGGAAATGGATTCGGCACCATCAAAAACCTGTAGGACACCCAAAATATTAAACTTTGATAGTTTTAATATGGATTTAGAAAATTTCCTGCCGGATTTTCTGAAAATCTTATCAGAATTTTCATGATTTTCAGGGCGATTCCTCTGGCTAGTTAGACTACGGCTAAAAGTTTTCGCTCTCTCCATCGCTGGCCATGCTGTCTCTCTCACCGGTTGGCTCGGGCTTTCCTCGTGCTAATCGTGGGCCCTGGCGATTTGACTTCTCTCTTTCCATGTTAACCCTATACAGTCCTTTTTCGTTTTTGTATATTTTTTTTTTCTGATATCATTGACCCAATAAATTAATAAAAATAAAATAGCATGATTATTGGTGTAACCGTTCGAGTCGGTCAACTCATAAAAACGTGGGTAGGGCAAGTCGCAACTGGTCGACCTCTAAGGGATTGAAAGGTTCTCAAATTAACCCTTTTGACTTTAGGTATTGATTCTCCCATTCCCTATACTCCACTAACTTGGCCACAATTCCCATCCCATATGGGAAAAAGAGATTCCGCTGTACTTATCATTTTGATGTAAACCCAAATTTGACATCAAGCCCCACCAATGTGTTCCCCAAAATCTAGAATCCTTTAAGAAACAAATCATTACATCATATGTGGCAGCTATATATTTTTCATATATATATATAAAAAACTAATAGCTTATTTCACTAAGTCAATTTGTCCTTGCTTGTGTTGAGAACGCCTTCTTAGTTTAGTGGCATGATGTTAGGTCAATATAAATATTTTGATGGGGTAAATTTTTATAATTTTATATAAAAAAATATTAAAATTTTTATTATTTATAATTAAAATTATAAAATTAAATTAAACTATAAAATTATTATGGTATATAAATTTATTGTATAACATAGTTCATGCTATTTACTATGATAAAGTATATTTAAAAGAATTATAGTATTTGTTAGGATAAAGGTTATTTAAAGGTTTTATCAAATATATTATGGAATACACAAGTATTAAGTTTGATCCATCTTAACTTTACATTTATCTCTCTCAATGTTCGGTAGATCTGGATTTAAGATAAATACTAATTTATGTTTTTTTTTTTCTAGATAAAATTGTAGTTTATGGGTGTTAATAACTATATGTTTGGTTATTCATATGAATAAGTGTTGCAGGGGAGCTTAGTCCCTGTCACTTAAATGGAAATTATGCTTTCATAAAAAATTACAAATTGATATATGAAATGAAAAAAATAATTGTCAACTAAGGAGCAAGCAGTTGCATAAATTTTGGTGGGTAATAAGCATTAATAAGTCTACACATTTACATTTTCACTCCTACTTATTAAAGTGTTAAAGAACACAAAAATAATGGTGTGCAAAGATAAATATTTTTACCTACATTTTATTCCCAACCAATTTTTATGGGAAGTAATTGATGGTAAATATATTATTTATGTAAGTATGAGCTATTTTCAAATATTTTAATTTTGGTTAGTTTTCATATGAAGGTTAACAATGAAAAAATCACTTTGCAAATAATAAAATTCATGGCATAAATATTGCAACTGCATCTAAAATTTATGGCAAAAAAATCTTATGAAAGTAAGTATTATCCCTCTGCTCCAACCTAGGGATTTTCTCTCAAACACGCCTTATTTTCACTCCCAATATTCCAAGCCACCCACCTTCCAAGAATCACAATTGCCTACACAAGCCCTTTCAATATATTAGAAGCTCCTTTAAATGACTTCGGCTCCTTCCTTACCCATTGTTCTACAGAGAGAGAGCTGAAATATTTTCTCTTCATAATAGTTCCCCGAAGACCCTTTTAAACAACATCTACCATAAATTTTGAGTTAGAAAGAGTTGACCAAAGATGTATGTGTTCTTCAGACCCCAACCCCCTTCCTTTTTGGGCTTGGCCAATCCTTTCCACTTAACCAATACGATACTTTCATTAGTCCTCTTTCCAAACCAAAGGGAACTAAAGTATCTTTTAGGAATTTGTCCAGTATACTCTTTGGCACATGGGCTAGTGACAACCAATATATGAGAATAATTTCAAGAACCAAATTAACTAATTCCAACATTCCTCCAAGTGATAGCCATTTATGACACTAACAAATTATCCTATCTTAAACCGTCTTTATTGATGTAGGAATTCTGCTTGAAAGCAGATCACGCATATAAAAACACAACTGCTCACTAAACTCTGAAAATACTCAAATTTTCTATAATAAAATCATGAAAAATATTGAGCTCAATTTTACATGAAGGCGAAAAGAGCCATGCAAATCAACTCCATTAACTATATAAAAATTCTCTGGCCAAATATTACATTGGGCGGCCTCTTGGCTCTTGGCCCTTTAAACCACTCCTCACTCACTCCACTCTCAACTATCTCAGCTCTTCAACTATGTTTTTTTTCCTCACAAAAACACTCACATTTATACACAAATAATGAATTTAATTCATTCCAAAAATCTCTCCACCTAATCCTCAACTAAATCTAATTTAAATTCATTTTAGGTGTGGACTCAACAAAGTCCCGTACATAGAATTCCTACTCCCTAATTTTGCTACCTAATTCTATTTTCTCTCATATCATTTTAATTAATAAAAGAATATATACAAAATCCTCACTTTTATAATTTATCTCCTATTTTACTTAAAAATAACAAATTAATTAATAAAACAATTAAAATGTCACACCCCCCTTTATTACATATTTAAAAATGAAAATTGGCCTTGATGCTCCTACATCAGACTCCCAAGGTTGAAATTAATCATGATCGCCTGATCATGTGTTTGGATCTGTGTATGCCTGGATCCCATATCTTGTGCTGCAACTTCCCACTTGTCGCTGCTTCTGTCTGTTGTTCTTCTCCAAGTCTCCACACTTTATGCTGCATCACCCCACTGACTATGCTTTCACAATCTTTTGTTGTCTTTCTTTTGCTGCTTTTTCTTTGTTTTACTGCTGCTGGCCTCTTCTGGGATATCTTCATCATTATCCTCCTTATTAGTTCAATTTCTCGATCCAGTATATTTCCTCCCGCATCAGCAATAAAACTTGTACTCACAAAACAATTGTTAGAATAAAAAACATAAGGCTTCAGTGCCCCTTCTGTTGCTGGCAACATTTCAGTGTGCTGCTATGAAATTCCCTCATCCATCAACACATCAGTATGCTGATTTAATTCCTCTGTGAGACTATCAGTTAGTCCCTCCTCCATGTCATCTATTTGAAAAATGTTTCCCTGTTCTGTGTCTTTCAGTAACTTTCCTTGAACACAGATCCTTTGCTTTTCCAATTCTCTTCTCTGAAGATCTAACTTCCGATATAACTGAACAATCTCAACTGGAGTAGAACTTGGAAATTTTACACCACTTTCCATACCTTCATTTGTTGTTAACCAATCATCACATTCATTCTCTGAAAGGAATTCTCTACCAAACTTTACCTCAAGAATTTCATTCTCCTTTGTAACAGTTCCATCAGGCTGTTCACCGCCTTTCGCACATCCTGCAAACATACATAAACTGTGAGAAAAATTGCAAGGCTTCATAGCCTCACCTGCTTCTCTTGCCAACACATCTTCAGATGCTTCTGAACTATCCCAATAGTTCATGAGATCTTCCTCACTGATCTCTTCACCCAGAATTTCGCCATGTTCCGGGCCACAAATGGAAACATCCATTTTCAACTCAGCCTCTCTGAGTTCTTCACAACTCAACATCTGCTCGAGCTTCCTCAGCTCCTCTATCAACTGTATGTTTACCTGATTTTCCCTTCTTACGTGTAGCTTCTGCCACTTCACCTTCTTTCTCATGGTCCAACCATGTGTCTGGTTCCTCATATTTTCCTGCAACAACTTTATTAACAATTCAAGGTGAATTGTTATCTCGGCCTTCTCCCGCTCATACTCTTCATCAGATCTCCAAAAATGACTATCAACAATCATCTTCCTCTCCTTTTTGAACTGCATCTATTCACGCGTGGAATTTATTTAAGCCACTTCCCTGCAATCCTTCGCACTTGTCATTCATCAAAATGTAACTTCTCCTCTGGCGCTTGGCTTCTCTTTGTCCTGGAACCAATCCCTGACAACCTTCTTGCTACAATTTGTTGCAAACACACTTTAGCAATGCATGTGTTACTTGATAGCAGGCAAACCCTGCTTACCCACAAACACACGATCTTCCATGCATATAAACCTATTCCAGCACTGTTACTCAACTTCAAAGCCACGCTTAAAAGTCGTTTCTTCAAACTGAATTCCACCTCTGCGTTAAGATTGATTCAGCAATTATCATTCCACTAGAAATCGCGTTATTTCAAAATGCTGCAAACAGAACCTCAACCACCATCGATTGCACTCTCCAGCAAACAGATCAACCTTCATCGACCTTATCGAACCCTTCATACAGGCTTGAATCCTTCACTGATTTATTGTTTCATGGCCTTGAAAAGATCGATATCGATTTTGTGAATCGAACCCATAATATTTTATACAGATTTATGCCAACTTTTGAGTGTAATTCTAATTTGATCAGAATCTCCTCACACAGTACTAGTGAGCACTTTATTCAAAACTGAACAATGTAATCTATAACCATGAAATGTGTATTCACTATGCTTCAACCTTCAGGCAAGCGCATTTCTCACAACCACCTCTCTGTTGTTTATAAATCAGCAAAACACACATCAATTCAACTGAATTCAACAAAGGAACCAGGGCTTACTCCTCACAGATTTTTATGCGACAATTTATATGCTTAGATAAATAGAAATGGCGTTGCCTGTGTTCTTCATAAAAAGGTTAAAACCCATTGATTCTATGTATTAACACAAAATATGATCGCGTTCAAATTAACAATTTCTGCTTACCAGAATTTTTCCACGCGAATACCATTTCTGGGTTTGGAACCCGTCTTCACTGCACCTTAATACAACACCTCTGCGTCTTAATTGAACCTTCGCTGTCTTTAGTTCAATCCACTGCGTTTACAATTAACACCACTGCAATCTGTAAACATTCTACTATCCACTTCAATTCGGAGTTCTGCCCAGACTTGGCTCGGGTTCAAATATGCTTGCTTTAATTCCACAATTGTTAAAAAAACACAACGCAGAAATTCATTAATGAACAATAATGTTAATACAGAGGTATTTGATACAGACTTCATGGTGTACGCATTCCACGACTCTCCATACAAGTTTAGACCACCTTCAGATCTTTCACAACGCTGATCTGAGAGAAATTGCGTTTTCTTAAAAACTGAAATTTAACACGCCACACTCTGTGTTAACCAACCCAAGACTCTCTCGGTTTTCTCCTTTCAAAACCATCTTCTCCCTTTATGCTATAATCGATCAGCATGTTGAATATAATTCACATTTACTAGACGAGGCTTTCATATGTGACACGCACTTGTAAGAATTGATTGACACAAAATTTACTCCTGCGCACACTCTAAATCGACACAGAATTTACTCCAGAACCAACACAATTTGGGAATCGATGACAATCATCGTACTCTTCAGCGTCAGGCAAATCGTTCCCTGCTTCAACGCAGGTCCTGCACTCGCTGAACGTTGCAGACTCGACTTTATTACTCACTGCTTCAATAGCCACAACTCCATCTCAGCGCCACATCTGCTACTCCAGAAAACACTGTCTCAACTCGTCCCTACGCCTTCTAGCACGCTGCCTTGACAAGCTGTGTCACCGCTTAACGCTGGTTATTCCACTTACTTAACGCCATTCAACACAGACTCAGTCTTACCAACACGACCTTCATATAAAACGCAGCTTCTGTTCTTCATAGATAACATATGAACCAACTCACGCATAGTTCTGCTCCTGCGTGTGCTCCAACTCAACGCAGAAACTACTCCAACGTGTGCTCCAACTCCACGTGACTATAGGGCCATGCATTTACGCCCAAGAATCCACATCAATACCACGATCTGAAATCCCACAAGAACACTGTCATAATTTTGATCTTGCGCCTGTCACCTGCAACATGTCAGATATGCATATACGACATATTGAATTTTATTCAGAAATATGTATGAGCGATCATAACATTGCATGGGCTAATAAGCATTAACTGGCCCTCTGTAATTCCAATAGATACTTCAGATTCTCTCACACAATCTATCCATATATTCAAAACAAATATCCTTTCCTGCTCTGATACCAAAATGATACAGGAATTCTGCTTGAAAGCAGATCCCGCATATAAAAACACAACTGCTCACTAAACTCTGAAAATACTCAAAATTTCTATAATAAAATCATGAAAAATATTGAGCTCAATTTTACATGAAGGCGAAAAGAGCCATGCAAATCAACTCCATTAACTATATAAAAATTCTCTGGCCAAATATTACATTGGGCGGCCTCTTGGCTCTTGGCCCTTTAAACCACTCCTCACTCACTCCACTCTCAAATATCTCAGCTCTTCAACTATTCAACTGTGTTTCCTTCTCACAAAAACACTCATATTTATACATAAATAATGAATTTAATTCATTCCAAAAATCTCTCCACCTAATCCTCAACTAAATCTAATTTAAATTCATTTTAGGTGTGGACTCAACAAAGTCCCTTACATAGAATTCCTACTCCCTAATTTTGCTACCTAATTCTATTTTCTCTCATATCCTTTTAATTAATAAAAGAATATTTACAAAATCCTCACTTTTATAATTTATCTCCTATTTTATTTAAAAATAACAAATTAATTAATAAAACAATTAAAATGTCACACCCCCCTTTATTACATATTTAAAAATGAAAATTGGCCTTGATGCTCCTGCATCATTTATCAACCACAACCAGTCCACTACTCTGTAGTCATTTGGGTTGAGAAAATACCCAAGAGACTTAAAACCAGAATCAGGAGACTCGTACCTTATATTCAACAACCTGCCAAGTTGCTCCTACAAATTTTCTAACAAATTCTTCCCAAGCATCAAGCCTTTTGAGGCTAATCTCTAGTCCCATAACTGAACAAAGAGAACTCAAATGCACTTAAAAATCCTCCTTTCTCTAAGAAAGCCTTCTCCAAAGAGAAACACATTGTCAAAAAATAGTAGATGGGTCAAATTTACATGCTCTGTAACCCAAATATCTTTAATTGACCCTTAAATGTGTGCCTTATGCACTAATATGCTCAATCCTTATGCTTCCAAGAGAAAGACGAAGGGCACCAGAGGACAACCTTGTCACAACCATTCTGAAGATTTACCAAAATTAGTTGAAATAACAATAATTAGAATTGCAAAGTTAGTTTAAGGCATACAAGCCATCCATTTGTTACTTCCATACTTAATCCCATTTGAAGAAGACCCAACCTGAGAAAGGTCTAATTCACTTTGTTGTAAGTCTTGGCCAAATCCAACTTCATAACCAGAGCCAAAATCTTCTTTATTTTTATGTTGTGCATTCCTTCAAGTGGTAAACCTATAATAGTTAAAGCCTACATGTTTAAGAAAATCCAAATCATTCCTCTATCAAATACACTGACAACATCCCTTTCACTAATTGGGAATAATCTTAGCTATCAGCTTATAGATCATGTTATAGAAAGAAATAGGTCTAAGATCATTGAACAAAAGAGGGTTAAACTTCTTTAAGATAAAGGCTAAACAAGTTGCATTAATAGCCCTTGTGGTTCTACCCTTTATTCTTGATTTTCAACAACCCTTAAAATATTGTCTACAAGTTCATAAAAAAAAATTCCACTTAAAATTTGATAGTCCACTCCTCGAGGCCTGGACTTTTGGATTTTTGGAACCCAAAAAGCGTCATTTTGATATCCTCTTTAGTATTAAGAGCTCCAATAATATCATTCTCTTGACAATTGAAAAAATGAGGAACTAATCTACTTACCTGCTTTTGTTCTCCACTATGATTCACCTTTGGTTCTTTAAAGAGGTCTTTAAAAAAGCTACCCCTTCTTTCTCAATATTTTTTACTTACTCGAGCCTTCTAAGTGCCATATCATATTGTCAACCTTTATGCACTCATCAAAATTATGGAAGAAGTGTAGGCTTTAACCTTGTACAATTAATTGATGCAAACAAATTCTTAGTAAAATAGAAAAGATGCAATGGCATACACACAAATTAACATAGATATTTTAGCCTAGAAACCCAAACTAGGAACACCAAAAAGATTTTGCATTATGCTTTTTTTAAAGTATTCCAATATAATATTTATATCCCGTAACATCCATAAACTAACAATCCATGTGCATTGGATTAGAATACAACCATAGTTCCTTAATCAGAATTACAAGATGATGGGATGTGTCACCACTATTTTTTACATTTCCAAAAGTTAAAAATTCCTTTGAAAAGTCAACTCTATGCTTGGTTCAATTACTTTTGAAGTTTGAGGTGAAAGTCATTTTAAAACATTTTTAAATTAGTTTGGGTTACAAGTCAATAAATTTTATGGATAAAGAGATATCTTAAGATTTTGTGTAAATTATTGAATAATCCAAATGTTAAAAATAATCCAAACTAAGTTTTATTTCTGAAGGCTATATAATTTCAATTTCGTAGGGGCACTACGAAATCATTATTCATTGCCTACGTGAAAGCACTTTTTTTTTCGTCATCATGTTCAAGCGAAGGATCCGAACAATTGAAAATGAATTCTTGAAAACCAAAAGAGGGTTTTTGCGGGAATGGACCATTTTACAAAAACGTCTCTCACTTTTTACACAAGTGTCACACTTTGGAGGATATGAAGGAATATTTGCAGCCCATGTTTCCAGATTTAAATATTAAATGATTTCTTGTTTTAGTCATTAACTTTGGGTGTTGTTTCCAAGGAGCTGAAAATGAATTTTTCAAAATGAAAGAGGATTTATTTGGAAACATGATTATTTACAGAAATATATTTAATATTTTACACATCTATCACAATTTAGGAGATAGGAAGGAAAATTTGGAGCCTATTTTTCAGAAATTTGCCAAATTTTTTTTCTTTTCTATTTTTAGAAAAATGCCTAATCAACTTTTAGTTGGAAATCCACCTTATCAATTCGACTTGGGGATCATATCTCATATCCTTAATTATTTGATTTAGTAAGTTAAATATGGATGAAGAGGTTTGAGATCCATTACCTTTCGATCTTGATCAGAATGTAATTTTCTATAAACTTGTTTATGAAAATGAACTAGGGATTTGATTTTGAAGAAGAGGAGACCATTGTGTATGCAATTAAAGCTTTACATTATTAATCGAAGTGACCAATATCAAAATAATTTAGTAGTTGAACCAGTAATTTGTGTCTTGATATGTTTCCATTCGGTGTTCTCAGTATTTGTTCCTCTTTCTCTGTTCTCATCAAATGTTTTTCTTCTATATATTTGAATAAAGGGGTATGAAATAGAATTCATGTTTCCATGCTTTGTTTTCATTGCATTCAAGTATCACCTTTCTCTCTAAATTCAAATAGAATTCATCCTTGTTAGATGCTTTGTTTTTTATGGTTTTTTTTTTCCTTTTCCACCAACATACTTAATGATAAGTTTGTCTAAGAAAGCATAAACTACACTGCTCTTGTATTTCAATTTTCTATGACTAGCATCTTGGTACCCTCTATATTGAGTTTTCAGACCTATTTGAATCCACGCCCAACGAATACCACTTCTCTTCCATACCAAGTTTTAAAACCCCATCACACTTAAGATCTAGTCATTATTTTGAATACACAGTCAGTAGATGAGGTGACATTGGGTGACTGAGTTGTAAGAGGGAACCCTCTCTGGGTTGGAGGGGCTAGCTTGCAATCTAAAAGTATGGTTTAAAGGTTACCTCAGAGATTTCCTTCACAACTAAGAAATTTTTGAGTGATAACATCTTGGCATCGTTATCGAGGACACAAAGCTTCAAGTCAACATCTTGGAAGAATAACAATGAACATATATTTTCTCTAATGGTGAATAGAGGAAAAACACATAAAGGTTGCACGTTATTCACCTAGTGACTCCACTCTTAGTGGGATCTAGAAATCAAAGTATCATTGGAGACTCCATTGGATCAAGATGAATCCACAATCTGTAAGGTATTCTCCTATGAATCATATTAATATTCCTAGATTTCTAAATCATATTCCTCGCTTAGATTGGAAAACATATCTGCCAATATTTAGATATCGGAATGGGGATGATGTCACTCTTCATTTAGTTAAATTTCACATGCACATACGTAGGCTAAGGGGTTTGAGGATTGTTTGATGAATATGTTTATGGAAACCCTGGAATAAAATGCATGACCTTGGTATGAGGGATTTCCATCTACTAGTCTATATTCCCTTAAAGATTTCTATTTAACATTATATATGAACTATAAAGAAAGATACCCCTCTATAGTGTTGGTTGAAAATTTTTGTGTAAATTTTGAAAATATTTTTCAACACATGGGAATGGATCTTGATGATGAAGACCTTATGGATGATGAAATCGAAGAATCCCTATTTGAAATGTCTTCTTGTCTGGAAGAACTAATAGAGACTAGTTGCTATGATACTAAGGATCATTCCCAAGAAGTAGTTATTTATCCCCTGGATGAAAATGAAACAGATCTACATATCAATGATGAAATCCATGTTACATACCATGATACGAATGATGATTTGCAATAGGTTTGTCAGTTTTCATGTGGCTGATATTGAGATGAATATAATATTTCAAGTTTTCCTTCATATCATTCATATACTGAATTTTTCCTAATGAAGAAACCGGTGAAAATCATATTTTTGAAATTGGATCCATGGAAAACTTAAGCAATAATATCATCCATGATGATAACTACCTTGAGTTGCAAGAAAATAGTGAATAAGAGCAAGGTGTTTTAGATATTTTAGATGCTGCAAAATCTGTTCATAATTATTTGTCTCTTAAACTGACGAATTCATAAATTTTATTTATAAAATTGACATGCTTACTAAAATATGTGAAGGGGCATTTTCAGGTTTTTCTAAAACACATAAGATTGTTGTCCCTTTTGAATGTGTTCAAGAGTATACAAAACCTTTCCCTGCCATAGATGATGTGAAATATGAACAGATGACCCTCTTCCATTTTGAAAATGATTTTGAGTTGGATAACAACTATAAATGAAGAGAGTGCTTGTCTTTTTATTGATCTTCAAGATGGGGTTATGTTTCGTGTTTTCGAATACTATCTGGCCAAATAGTTGGAATCATCAAGGGAGTTTGTGTTATTCACCAGTACAAGAATTGGATTCAATTTTTTTTTTGATTTGTCGCTTTCTACAATTTTTTGTTTGCTCAAGGAAGCTGTGAGAAAAATTCCTGTGAGTAGCCATCTCATTTCATGGTTACATTGGAAAATTTGTATCACTTGTTTGAGCAGTCATACATCAGATTAGAGTAGGAACTGATATGCAATAATACTATATGGGAAAGCAACTCTTTCAGTATTTTTAAGTTTGTTTTTCAACATGTATATTTTCAGTTTTCAATTCTTAGTTTGAAACAGTTGTAGTTTGGTTTCCAGTTTGCATCATTTTTCAATAGTATGTAGTAGTTTCAATTTGGTTCAGTTGCAAATAAGGTTGCAACTTTGAGTTAGAGGTTGGGAGCAATCTAATGGATCAAGCACTTGGTCTACGGTTTCTTTGATACCTCACAGGGAGGAAAACATCCCCATTGGAGCCAGTTGTTAGCACTAGTTTTTACATTTCCAAAAGTAAAAAATTGCATTGAAAAAATTCAACTCTTTCTTGGCTTGGCTTAATTACTTTTGAAGTATGAGGTGAAAGTCATTTTAAAATAGTTTTAAATTGTTTTGGGTTACAAGTCAATAAATTTTTATGGATAAAGAGATATATTAATATTTTGTGTAAGTTATCGACCAATCCAAATGTTAAAGATAATCCAAACTAAGTTTTATTTTTGAACGCTATATAATTTTCATTTCGTAGGGGCGCTAATGATGAGCTCTGGTATTGCACCAATAGTGTTACAACTCCCAAGGGCTACTAAACTATATTTATCAACTTAGGGTTTGTACAAACTTAGAGGTGACAATGCTATATGCACAGCAGATGGAATTCTAATCATGCCACCCTCAACTAGGACATTTGATCAGAAGTGCTCCAATACCATTCCTCTTATTGAATTAGAATGAAAAATTGCTAATGAAGATACAACTAGAAGTTATCTCTAACTATAAAAAGGAAAATGCCATTGAATTCAACTTGGAAATGCTAATTAATCAATTCATGAAAAGACGAGCTAATCTACTTACAGAAAGGAAGCTATGTTATCTTGCACCATTAATCAAACCACTTGATCTACTTGCAGAAAAGAAGCTAATCTATTTTGCCTAAACTATCAAACTGTGATTCAGAATTTCATGTACCATCTAACTAGCTCACGTTTGCATGTAAATCAACATTATACTTGTACCAAATATGTGATAAGAAAACTAACACTATTATGTTTTTGCAGTGACGGAAAATAAGTTTTGGAGTGGCCTAGGATATTCCCCTAATCATGGAATCAAAATTGGGGTTAAAAAATCATCTAGACTAAGTCAAAGTGGCAGTGAGGATAAAAAATAGTGAACGATAGTGGTCCTACAGGTGGCTGCTATAGGAGCCATGTATTTCTACAAGAGGGCTTGTAATACTAAAGGAGGGTTGCCGAGAGGGTTTTGAAGGTAAAAATGATAGGTGAAGGGTATGTAAAGGTGGATGTATGTTGAGGTAAATGAGTGAAGGATGGCCTATGCCCCTAGAAAAGCTCAGAGCCTCTCAAAGGCATGTTTTTCACTAGGAAGAATGCTCTCAGTGATCCTAGGAAAATGATTTTATTTGATCCTAGGAAAATGATTTTATGAAACATAATGTTTTGGAAAAAATTTAGGGTTGACAAGAGAAGATGAGGGAGTTCAAGGTAGAAGTGGTGAAGGTGAAAATTCATGCATATCCACACAACCCTGCGGTAATCACATGCATACATTCGTTTATCATTGACAAAATGAGACAAATTGTAGTGGAAAAGATGAGTTGAATTTAAATGTTGTCTAATTTGTGCCAAAACTCTAATATAATTAACAAGCCAACTTCTAAGATACAACAAGAACATGCAAAACAAGAAAACTAACAAAAATAGTTTTCCAAGAAATCATAAACATAATGCTTTTAGGTTGTGGTTTTGAATCCTTTTGTTCATGCTCCCACAAGAGAGGTGAAGTAGAGGTTGCAACCACGGTTTTGATGGATTATTTTCTACTGAAATGCAAGAAATTAACAAATACTTGAAACTAAAATAAATAAAAATACAAAATAGGAACCTAAGACATTGGGTTGGGCCCAAACCCAAGAGCCTCAACCCTTTGGAACTAACTCAGTGATAACTCAATAATAAACTTCTCATTATCATCAAATAAAAGGTCTAATACATCATATAACAGACATAATAACAATGCCAAGTTATTGAGTTCAATAACTACCTAGCTAAAAACAAAACTCGAATCCTATTGAACTCTTCTTCTTGTTTATTTATACAAGAGGGTAGTTGCTAGCAACTCCCTAGAAATAGGAATTTTTGTCTCCTTCAACTCGAGAATGGTGGATCTTGTTTCTCATCACTCCACTTGCACACATAGTGGTTTGGCTTCAAATGAACTAGAGATGATGAGAGAGAGAGATTTGTGATCTTGGGCTGATTGAGGAAGTTAAGAAGGTGAACAACCTCCTAGATTCTCTCCTTGTTGTCTACTTCAAGCCCCTACATGGAAAATATATAAAAAATGCTACATTACCTGTAATTAAACCACATTAGGCTACATGATATGAAAATAATTTTTACCTTTCTCACTAAGCATAATTTAACTAAAAATGTAAATAAATGTGAGAAAGAGATAGTTTAATAAGCTGGAGGATGACATCATGACCCTTATAATATACCTATTGATGAGCCTCATCATCACCCCCCTACTAAATTTTTTTCTTATCCTCTGAGCAACTCAGTCATCCATGTGTATTTCTCTCATGGACTTGGTGGCCTCCATGACATCTCAAGGCACCTCAGATGGAGTGCCCTTTGGTGGGTAAAATCCTGCATTCTTCTCTACCTCAATCCACTCCTTCTTCTCTTTTTATTAATATTTCCCCCCCTATATGCCTAACAACAAATTGATTGAGGTTTAGTCATATCCATTGAATCCTCATGCTCTGCATTGCTCTCTTGTATATTGGTGTTTTCTCCAGGGCATTCTTCAGCCTTTTAGGGGAGTGGTATTCTCTAAGTTGCAAACTAAGTGGTAAAGCATGCCACCTCCTCTGGAAAGCTTGCAGACTATCTTCTCCCAACAACCTAAAGGGATCTTCAAAATTAAGAATGCCTTGCTCCTATGTTTCAACGTACTTTGGTTCCAAAACAACATCATTGGAGATGATGCTATGATTGTTAATGGCATCATTGGGGATCATTAGTTTAGCTCTTATGTATAGGGGTTCCTTCTCCTTTTCTTCCATTACTCTTTTCACCTCCTAGGCCCTTATCTTTTCATGTGCTAACCAAGATTCCAAAGCCATCAAATGCATGTCCCCTAGCTGAGAATTTGGATCCGAGTATTTCATATCTGTCAGTATGATATTATGCATGTAAGATTCATCCATTTTTTCTCTATCCACTATACTATCCTATTTACAAAACTCAAGAAATTGTATGTTGGTTTGAAAAGGCAGAGAACCATTTTGATATAGAGTTCCAATTTGATATTTTAGTCATTTCTCTTTGAAGAAGAGAAAATAAGATTTCGAAGGTTTCCTGCATTGCAGTGCCTCCTTACAGAGACTTTCCATGGTGGCTTTTGACACCTAATCCTAAGGGATTGGGTGAAATTGTACATTAATGTAAATAGGAAATAAGGAAGTTAAAGAGACACTATTAAATAAATCCCAAGAGTCTCACCTCCATGTATATATTCATAGGTATCCTTAATTAATTCATTTAGTCCTTTTGGTGGAGTTACCTCCTAGCCTGACATGGTATCAGAGCCAGCTCTATTCCTAGCATTCCTTCCCTTGTAACTCCATCCTGCTCGTACCATACTTGAATTCCTGCCTCCTCCTATTGGAACTGCCATTTTCCACTACAAAATATGCCCTCTCCCTATGTGCCCACCTCCTAGAGTGCCTACGCACCTCCTGCCACCTTTCCTATCCTCTCTACATATCGATCTTTCCACTATTGAGACCACAATTTTGTGGCATCCACAACTAGAACTCCCATTTTATTTTTCTATGGCCATCTGTTACACAACAATTTGTCATTGTCCCTGTACTCCCTGTTACTGATCCTAGAGACCCCTAACAGTGACCTCTGTGTCTATTTTCCATCATGATAATGTGCCATCATATCCCTTCCAACATGATGAGTAGACTCTCTATTCACCGTTCCTGAATCATCTCCTTGAAATCATGATTATTTGGAGCAGTGCACCCTCTATGTGTCTTGCTCGCACCGATGGCTCTTTTTTGGTCTAGGGCAGCGCCGATTGGTGCTAGAATGAGGATCATACCCCTGTCGATCCTCTTTTGGACACTTTTTTTTAAATGGAAGTGAAACTTCGTGGTGGAGAGTTGGTTGTGTGTTCATGAGGATAGAGCCAAGCTTCTCCCATTGGACTCTTTGTTCCTACAAAAATGGAACCACCCAAAGGGATAACCCATTTCCCCACCTTAAGTGGATCCATGTTCCCTCTTCCCTTGCTATAAAATGGATATTTTCCCATAGCTCTACTAGTTAGAATGGATATAGAAGAACAACAAAGAGATATTTTTTGCTATAGGTATCGAGTGAGAGTTGAGGCCTTTTTCCCTTCACATCAAGTTGAACGAGCGTTTTGGAGACGTGCCTAGATCCAGACCCATCGAAGGAGAGCTGTGAAATCAAGGCACAGGTTGTAACTCTCCCTCTCTATTTTAATATAATACAATTGGTTCATGCTTTCCATTCTGGTCTTTAATGTGTGATTGGATTATTACTTCTCCTTGATCAACTAGGTAGATTGTATATGCAAGATATATGTTATGCTTTCATGTTTGTTGTTGTTTTATCCCTTGTGCAGGTAACCAAGCGCCGAAAATGGTGAGGATCTGACAACAGAGCGTGAAGGATCAAAGGATTCGAGCAAGGAAGAGCATCAGATCGAGGTGGGTGATCTATTCACGATCTGCATGCATTTAAAATCTAGGAAAGTAGGGTTCTAATTGTTCCCTCTTGTTGCTAGACCCATCCTAGGGCTAGATGGGTTGTCTCTGTTTGTAGAGAGGATTTTCCTGCTTAAAAAATTGGCAAATCCACTGGGGATAACTAGCCTTTAAGTCTCCTGTTTTCGATTTTTGATTTCTTGTTTTTTCATCAATTTTCTTCAAGTGTCCATCTCCTTGTCTTTGTAGCTTCTGTAATTGTTTACAAGCATTTATCTCTTCATTGAAGTGATAAGCCTGGTGTCAGTTTAGCAAACCCATTTATTTTTTTAGTCTTCTCCTCAATCAGCACTAGAATTAGGGTAATTTTGAGGTCTAAAATGAGCCTCCTAAGGAAATTATAAAATAATAATGGAAATAATAAAATAAAATTTGATTACATCATCAAATTTTAGAGGGAAAAAAGAAAAAACTACTTTTTCAACTCATATTTTCAACTTATCTCCCAAAGTTTTTACTCAAATTTCAAGCAGGAGTACTCATTGGATGCAAAATTCAATTCCTCATCCAAGGAGTACCCATGTTGAATACTTTCGATGGACCCTGCTACATGAAAAATGAGAAATACATGAAAAACGTGTTTGCAATCATGTTTTTTAATGTAATTCTCATTTTCATGTAGCAGGTTCCATCGAAAGTATGCAACATGGGTACTCCTTGGATGAGGAATTAAAATTTTCATCCAATGAGTACTCTCGCTTGAAATTTGAGTAAAAACTCTAGGAGATAAGTTGAAAATATGAGTTGCAAAAGTAGTTTTATTATTTTTTTAATTTTTTAATCTTTTTACCCTTTTACTTAAAAAATGGTGAATCACCCTCCATGGTTGACATCATCATCTTGAATCCTATTGGTTCTTATAAAGTTTATTTTGGTTCTACATTTTTCTTAGGAGGCCCATTTTAGACCTCAAAATTTCCTTAATGTATTGCTCTAAAAATTGCGTCGATCAACGTTGAATTCATTTGCATAGTCGCGCTTTTACCCTTCTAGCGCGGGTTGCAGCTTAACAGCCCCGTTGATTTCTGTGTGTAACTTTTTTAGGTTTTCCTTCATTTGGTAAACCAATGGGTCTTATCCTTCTGAGTGTTCCTTGTTGTTTCTATAGCTCTTTTTCTTCTCTGTTTAGTGACAATTTTGATTTGATTTTCACATCTTTGGTTGTCTCTTTTGCGAAGTTAGTGCATCCTTTTCATCCTAGGGTTTCAAGGTGTCTTTGGGTCATCCGAGCGGTTGCTTCCTTTGTTGATTTCCAGACTTCTTGTTGAATCAAGTCTTGTCATATCTTTCAGACTTTTTTTTAATTGAATTTTGTCTTTCACTCAATTCTTGCGAGTAGAATTTTCAAGTGTCAACCCTGAATGCATTTGAGTTTCTTTTCGCCATCAAGCATATATCACAATTGCTTGTTTTTTTTCAAATGGAGTTTGTTCACTTTGAGTGATTGATCAGTGTGTAAATGAAGAGTGTCTTGTTTTGAGGACATTGGCTTATGTATCTCTTTTATTTTCGAAATCTTTGCCTCTTACATGCATTTTTGAGAGATTTCATCAGTACTCAAAGCATTTGTGATTGATTCACATTCTACATTTCGAATTGTGCTTATAAGAAAAACACCAAAAGATTTTTCATTTCATTTCGCTTTAGAAAATTAAAAGTTTCATTTCGATTCACTTCTAAGTGCATTTAGTGAAAGGAAGAAATTATAAAATTTTTGTTTCGCTTTAAAGTCTTGCACTTGAAGAGAAAAGTGAATGTCATTTTATGCATTTGTTTTGTTTTTTGCGTTCATTGTATGAGTTTCTTTCTCCTTCATTAACACAGTATTCATCAAAATGAATGATTTCTTCTCTAATTTAGCTGTATCTTAAGGGTCCAGGTGACATTGGTAGGACTTTAAAACCAAGACATAATTCAAGATCAAGTTTAAAATTTATTCAATCAACCTAAGGAGCATTTGGAATCTAACGAATCACATTTAGAGGTATAGGCTAGCGACGTGTTTTGGCAATGTTAAGCGTAGGAGTTGTCGCTAACAGTCCGCGTTACAACCTAGGGGTGATATCTTGTCCCGTGTATGGAAGTATATTGATGTATGAAAGTATATTTTGGGATGCTCTCATCGAACGATTACACATTAGGCAACACTACTACGGATTTTTACTCCCACATACCACTTCGTATATTTTGGGAGACAACATTAGGCTGCATACCTACCATAGGTAACTGAGTCGACCACCTTGTAGATGTGATACACCGAACACAAAATTCGGGGAGATTGGATGTCGTACGTTAAGTCCTTGGTCATTTTTCTTTCATGATATCACGAAGGTGTATATTGCAGTTCATGGCTACCTGATAATCCTTTTGCCTAACTTTCCCTTTTTTATTTATTTCATTTTTTTTCTAAAATTAATTTCCCACGATCACATGGCTTACCTGTTAGAACATTTATGGGCCACATCATGAGTAACTCCTTATAAATATATTTTTTAAAGCCTTGAATTAATCATATTTTTCCTTTTCTTATTTTTAAGATAATATCATCGTGGTTGAACCACCAAGTTCAGTTTCCTCTCCATCATCCCTTTCCAAAGAGACATTTTTTCCTATCTCTTTTGATTCTCTACCTTCGACTGGGACTCAAACTGATGAGTTCACCCTCGTTTTCAGTATCCAACCTCTCGCTTCTTGATCTCCTCCTAATATTCCAGTAGGAAATGTTGCCTACCCTCTGAATCCGTTATTTGATCTCAATGAAATCTCCCCTTAACAACCCTATAGGCCATACGATACACCCGATGTACCATTTGATAATTCATCACACCCATCTAAGGTCGCTACCCTTTAGTTATTTCTGATGGCTTCTAAAGGAGAGGTTTCATCTCCCCTAGAGGTTTCAACCACCATCAATGGTGTCGACGAGTCTTTGTTCGAGGGAAATCAATTCCCTCTGAGGGTTTTCCCTATGTGGAGACCTCTCAGCCTTCCACCCACTGGTATATTCCTCAAGGGTACACCTCGTTGGGACACATGGTCTCGAGTATGTCGATTTCCACGCCTTTGTATTACAATACTATTTGGCAGAATACTGGGGAGACTGCCCCTGGTCCAAGCGTTTCCAACATATCAATTTTCATGCCTGCTCGAACTATAACCACACCTACTCCAGCAAAGGACACTATTTGTGTAGGTGTTTTAGCAACTCCTGTCAGTGTTCCTACTTCAATTCCATCGATTTTGGTTTCTGGAGGAGGTCCTACCCTGTTGAATGTTTCCCAATCCTCCGTTAGGCCATATGTGAGTGGAACTCAAGCTCACATTTTGGGTTTCTCTTAACCTGTTGGTAGCATTCCTATGCCTGTTGGATCATTTGGTCCAACAGGGTTAACATATGATCAATATCAACAATTTTTGCAGAGTATTAACTAGCAACACTATGTTTTGTATGGTTCCCAACATTTGCAAACCTAGCCAATAAATCCGCAAGGTTTTCAAGGGCAGTCTGGAATTCAGTCAGGGGTTATACTTTTCAGCAGGGTCCTATCTATGGTCAAAATTGACCTTATGGGCAACAATTACAACCTTATGTACAACAGGCAATGCCTTATGTACAAACCAGTCAACCTTTTGCTCATCAAGGTCATTTTTCCTATTGTCAGCAAGGAAAACCTTCTGGTCAACTAGGCCAACCCCAATTTCAGCAAGATCAACCTTTTGTCCAGCAAGGGCAACCCTCCTTTCAACAAAGTCAGGTCTTTGTTCAACCAGACCAACCTGGTCCTCAGGGGAAACCTGGCCAATGTCAGCAACCCCAGGTTATCGTGTCATCTAATCCTCAAGGTATTGTCTACCATTGGGTTACCAAGGCTACCTTTTGGGTTCGCAGGGTCAACCGTAGGGCAATCCATTCCAAAAATTTCAGTAGAAAAAGCCATATGCTACAAATTATGGTCAGGTTGGACCTCAATGGGTTACTATAGGTTAGAATCATTTTTTGGGTCAAAAACTGGGGCATGGTCCGAATCCACAAGGTTTCATCCCTTATGGACATAATCCATATGGGAAAAATCCTTCGGGGAATAATTTCTCCCAATCTGGTTGGAATCCACAAATTGTAACGTTCCTTTTTCAGAAACATTGTCAATTGACAAGAAAATATATTCCAGAGATAGACTACAGGGGCATTTACTGGATTTGTCACCTTTGAACAAAGGATGAGCTCTAGAGGCTACCTGGCCCACTAGCAGACTCTGCCTATAGAGTGATTGTCAAAGGACAATATCCCCAATAGGGAAATACAACAAGATTGGGAATCTCTTAAGATAACCCCAACATTGCAGCTACAACAATAATCAAATACATCAAATGGAAATAACAGTGACTCATGAACACATAAAATTTCGGACAATCCAATGGCCATCACATTAATACATAGCAGCATAAAATATACATCATCTTGAGGAAATGATCACTCAAGAAATGCACAACAAGCCTCAAGAAATTTGTACATACAAATATGAAGAACACTGTTGAATATATCAAGCCCTAGGCCATGAATGCACAGTTATAGGAGGAAATGCTGCATAAAAGATGGAAATACAAAGATATAGCAATGATAGGCTCAAATAAATTGGGGGAGAAAGCTCTCAACCCCTGAAAACACATAACATCAATCCTCTAAAAGGATTGGTTGAAATCTACACAAAAACGGAATTTTGCAGAAATGCCGGAGTAGCTGGGTAGCAGAAACTCAAGAACTGGAAATACATGGAGAAGGCTGAAATAGCTGCAATAAATGAAGAACTCTCCTCCAATAGAAATCTGAAGTGAAAGGCTGATACTTTCACCCAAGATTTCTCCTCCAAGTGACTGTCATTCCCTCACAACAAATCTCCTTTCTGAATAATGCTATCTATTGAGGGACTGCACTGCCAATGATGGAATGTGGTTGGCCTGATGCCAAATATGGTGGGATATGCTCAAGAACATCCTTTTCTGATCTGCCAATGAATAGAACCCCTCTCCACTGAAAGACAAGCTCCAGATGGTGTATGGAAACCTCCCTAGCAACACCCAACAACACTGCACAATATCTGCTGCAGAAACTACGCTGATGTAGATGGATGAAGCTATGGATATAATGCCTGAATATGGAGGATTAGTGAAATCCTTCATGAGCTACTCAAGAAGGAGAGGAAATCCTAAATAAGACTCCCTCGTTCCTAAAGGCACTGCAACTCTGCTGAACAGCAAGAGGCAACAACAAGTCTTCAAGACTCCAATGTAAAATGATCAAAGATAATCTCAATGGCTGCCTTGATCCTCTTTTAAACAAGTGAGCCTTCCCTCCATGGGCCCTACCTTGAATTATGGTTTCCTCCCTCTAGAATCTTCCCTCCTATGTTGTCCCACATAGTGCTTTCCAACTCATGCCAATGCAGTTTGACTTGGTCAACCTTGGCCAAGCATGTATGAACAAACCTCCTTTCACACATGGAGGTGTGAAATCCAGCTCCAATATGATCCTCTTTCATACTTAGAGGGTTTTTATTCTCTAATGATGCAAATATGGGTCCCTTACCCATTTTATTAATCTCTTTAACAAAAATTAATGTTCCATAAAATTTGGAACATTACAGTCCTCCCCTCTCAAAATATTGCTTGCCCTCAAGCAATTGCAAGGATGAACTGAGCTTCTTTCTACCCTTCCTCATGTAGCATCCTTATGTGATGATATTCTCAAGGAAAAGGGATGCCATATCAACAATCAAGTCTCTAAACTGTCCCTCCAACAAATGAAATCTAGCCTTGGGATGAACATTCCCAAATAGCTATCATGTAGAAATAGATATCCATGAAGGAATTAAGAGTTACACAAGGGCCTCCTTGAGGCATGAGATTTGCTATATAATTGGACTTACCATCCCCCATATGAATCTCTCATCCCCAAGCCATCAATCATAAAAATAAGTTGCCTCCCAACAAGAGAACTCATGGAAAATCTCCCTCCACCTTGAGCTCTGGAAATGAAGGTGGGATGACATCTGATCATGGAAAGCACTATAAATTTCCCCATGCTGTAATCTTCCCCACTTGTGACAAGTGTGGAGTGTATGCTGATATTGGGCTGCAAATTTATTGCCCTCAAATGGCAAAATGAAGAGTAATTCCCCAAGAATGTCTTCTCCATCAATGAAAAATCAGTTGGCCCAAGACATGTCATCTATGATGAATAGGACAAGTTCACCATAGAATTCCCAATGACATGTTTTCTTTAGGTTATACCATGTGCAGCAAGTGCAAACAATGCCTCATAGGGTTATAATGCAACCATATCCACTGCAGCTGCAGAAAATAACATGGCAAGCATTGCACAACAACAAATATCACATCTACTACTAAATAGTAAATAGATGAGTGAATCAGAAACATAAGGTCAAACACTTACCCATATACATAAAATGGATGGATAAAAATACCAAGCCCATGGATTACCCCACAATTAAGCAAATATGTGGCTGTATCCATGCCTCCTCTCATGTTCCCTTTAGAACATGCACTGCAGAAAATGTGAGAGTTTTTCTCACTCAAAGACACATCCAACTCATGTGCCTTTCTCATAATCATGCTTCTTATAAAAATATGATCCATATCAGCAAGGAATTCATGATCAGCAATAAAATGAGGAAAATTCTGAAGGTTTCATGTGTTGCAAGAATGTACCAACAGTTTTCCCAAAGGCGACAGTGCAATTTTCCAAACTGCTGCTTTGAGAAATGATATGGCAAGTTGTTTTCAGCTCATGAATAATAATAATGTATGTTCTTACATCTGATAATACATGGTAAGTGGCTGAACATAAATTTTGAACATACATAGAAGGTAACACTTGCCCAAGGCCATATAAAATATGGTTGTCTCCATAATACAAGTTGGCCCAATTTTGCCCATGGAGCAGTTTGATAAGCTTGCCCTCTTGTAGAGCCATGCACTGCAAAATAATGATAAGAGTATACAAATCAACCAATGTAAGAACAAATCTATTACCATATACTGGGAGTAAGATGATGTATGGATCCATGAATTAACCCTTCATAGTTGTTTGGCATGCTCCCATAAAGAGGAATGAAATAGTTGCAACAAGAAGACCCTTCTTCTCATGCTTGGAAATCCAAGTCAAGAAGAATGTATCATAGATGACTTCTTCCACTACCTCATCCATCTCACCTCATTTTGTCTATCAATTGAAAATAATATGAAATGATTCTGGGACTTATGGGTTATGGATCCACCACACTTCCACTGGGCACATTTCATCCATTGGTTACTGCTCCAAAGAGACAATGTTGTTGGCCTATTCACATAGGTTCTCATCAATATCTAGCTCCATTATTTGACATGCTCTTGTCAAAGATATCTATCTTAATGCTACAATATATAAGAAGTCCCTCCCAAGGTGGAAGTACCTCCCTATCATCTCAAGTCAAGGAGGGAATTCCATCTCCTCCTTCCACAACATCATGAATCATGTGAGAGCAAATCTGCTTGTGTTCTCTCCCATCAATGCCAAGAAACTCAAGTGCTTGCTGCCTCCTCATGCTCACATCATATGAATCATGTGATGAAGGTATCATGACTGATATACATGTCATATCAGCAATATGTATCCCTTCTCCTTGCTTCCCAATGATGTAAACACCTTGCCACTTCTCCTCTTCTTTGGTACTCCTCCCATGAGGGCTACCATTCTCCCAAACCATTTTTTTTGCTTTTTGCATTTCCTGAGAGTTTGAAATGTAGCTCCTTGGAGACCTCTTAGGAAAGGCCTCTCTCCCATGACTATGTTGGACCTATGAAGATACAAATGTGATGGAGGTGATGTCTCCTCTCCACCCATGTGCAACAACGCTGCTGATTCCTTCAATGATGTAGCAGCTGTCTCTTCCTCCGGTTCACAATTTTTTTCATGATTCTCCATGGAGGTGTCATGGTTTACTTCATCCTCCAAAAGTTTACACTCCCACCTAAAAGGATGAATGCAAATCATCAAAGATGTATGAGGATGAGGGTTCTTCTCCTCCTTGAACCCCTTTGCACAGTGCAGTGCAAACATGAGGCCCTAAAGTGGCCAGGTGATTTGATCCTGGGACCTCCTCATATGAAATTCCACCATCCTTAAGATTATTTGCTAAAATAGAAAGTGGAACTTTACTCATACCTTGGTGGATCTTGGGACCTTCTTGTCTGGTTGCAATGGCTTTTCCTCCAATGGCTTCCTCATCCATAGATGTAGAAGGCTACTCCTCCAAAGCTATAGTAGCATTGGTGCAATTCTCCTCCCATGGTGGAATGGATTTCTCTTCCTTTGTCCTCCCTCCATCAAAGGTTTGGATCAACGTTTGAGCAAAGTCTACGAAAGAACTCACCCTTGAATGGACCAAGGGTTTGAACCACCAAACAAAGGTTTTATCCTCCATGTGCAGTGCTGCCATCTCCACTACTTCTTTCTCTGCCACTGGATGCAGCAATAGAAATGCTTCCAGCTTCTTCTCCCAAGCTCTAGCGGAAGTAACCCCATAAAATGTAGACAATATAAGCCTATTTCCTCTAATTTATCCTTTTCCATAGGGCCTTCTCTCCTCCATCTGCTGTATAGGCTGTGAGAACGCTGTAGATCTCCTGAATGCTACAGAATGGGGTTTATAGTCACCTTGGCACTTGCTTAAGATCTGGAAATCCAAGCATCTACCATGCTAGTCTTCAAGAGAATAGGGAGTGCATGGACCTCCCTCTTCTCTCCTTTCCTTCTCCTCCTCCTCAGGGAGGTTCTTCTTTATTCCAAGATGAGATCAGTCGCATCTTCTTCATCATTCTCCTCTGAAATCGAATTCACAAGCTATGCCAGTTCGATGCTTTGATACCACTATAATGTTCCTTTTTCAGAAACATTGTCAATCAACAAGAAAATCTATTCCAGAGATAGACTGCAGGGGAATTTACTAGATTTTTCACCTTTGAACAAAGAATGAGCACCAGAGGCTACCTGGCCCACTAGCAGACTTTGTCTATAGAGTGATTGTCAAAGGAAAATATCCCCAATAGGGAAATACAACAAGATTGGGAATCTCTTAAGATAGCCCCAACATTGCAGCTACAACAATAATTAAATACATCAAATGGAAATAGTAGTGACTCATGAACACATAAAATGTCGAAGAATCCAATTTCCATCACATTAATACATAGCAGCATAAAATATACATCATCTTAAGGAAATGATCACTCAAGAAAGGCACAACAAGCCTCAAGAAATTTGTACATACAAAGATGAAGAACACTGCTAAATATATCAAGCCCTAGGCCATGACTGCACAGTTATAGGAGGAACTGCTACATAAAATATGGAAATACAAAGATATAGCAATTATAGGCTCAAATAAAGTGGGGGAGAAAGCTCTCAACCCCTAAAAATACATAACATCAATCCTCTAAAAGGATTGGCTGAAATCTACACAAAAATTGCATTTTGCAGAAATTCCGGAGTAGCTGGGTAGCAGCAACTCAAGAACTAGAAATACATAGAGAAGGCTGAAATAGCTGCAAAAAATAAAGAAATCTCCTCCAATAGAAATCTGAAGTGAAAGGCTGATCCTTTCGCCCAAGACTTCTCCTCCAAGTGACTATCAATCCCTCACAGCAAATCTCCTTTCTGAATAACGCTGTCTATTGAAGGGACTGCGTTGCCAATGATGGAATGTGGTTGGCCCGATGCCAAATATGGTGGGATATGCTCAAGAAACTCCTTTTATGATCTCCCAATGAATAGAACCCCTCTCCACTAAAAGACAAGCTTCGGATGGTGTATGGAAACCTCCCCAGCAACACCCAGCAACACTGCACAATATCTACTGCAGAAACTGCGCTGATGTAGATGGCTGAAGCTATGGCTTGAATTCTTGGATATGGAGGATGAGTGCAATCCTTCATGAGCTACTCAAGAAGGAGAGGAAATCCTAAACAGGACTCCCTCGTGCCCAAAGGCACTGCAGCTCTGCTGAACAACAAGAGGCAGCAACAAGTCTTCAAAACTTCAATGTAAAATGATCAAAGATAATCTCAATGGCTGCCTTGCTCCTCTTTTAAAAAAGTGAGCCTTCCCTCCATGGGCCCTACTTCGAATTAGGGTTTCCTCCCTCTAGAATATTCCCTCCTACGTTGTCCCACATAGTGATTTCCAACTCATGCCAACGCAGTTTGACTTGGTCAATCTTGGCCAAGCATGTATGCAAAAACCTCCTTTCACACATGGAGGTGTGAAATCCAGCTCCAATATGATCTTCTTTCATACTTAGGGGATTTTGATTCTCTAATGATGCAAAGAATGGGTCCCTTACCCATTTTATTAATCTCTTTAACAAAAATTAATGTTCAATAAAATTTGGAACATTACACAAATGGGCATGTATCAAAGGCCAAACACGCTACCTTTCAATCCAAAATTGCCATTTCTCACGATATTGGAAATTCCTGATGTGTCAAGATTGACCAATGATCCAATTCTTCACAATCCATATTGGATCCCAGTTCCAACCAAAATTCCAAGTGATTGCCCCAAGTTTGAATGCAAGTCTAGATAAGACCCCCAAGAGCATGTTATGAAGTACAATCTTTGGTGCTCCTCCAATTCCTGGGTTGAAGATTTTGTCTGTCTATGTATTTTTCAAAGAATGTTGACTGGTGCCGCTGCAAAGTGGTACATTGAACTTCCGTGCAAAAACTTTCATGATTTCAACTCCCTAGCCATGGCTTTCCTTACACATTTTTGGTTTCATGTTCATTATGAAACAGGAACCCACCTCCTTACATCCTTAAAGCAAGATACTGCTACGCATATCTCCAATCATATTCATGAATGGAGAAGGCATCGTCGTTCGATCCAATTTGATATTCTTGATCAACTATTGACAAAATTGTTTGCCAAATCATTCATCAATCAGATCTCTAAGTATATTTCTATGGGGGATGCTGTGAGAGAAGAGCAAGCCATAGCTCATGCCCAGTATCTTGATTTGGTTTACTCCCTGTCCGACATGTTATATGATATACTACCTGACGCTTTGTGCCTGAGTTCTCAGTTTGCAACCTCAAAAGCTCCGGTGACACCACCGATGGATGGCATCATTGGTTCTGTTTCCCAGACTTCCCGGAAGTATTCTTATGCTTCTACGTAGAAAGCATCTTCTTTCTCAGATTCTGTTCCTCAGATTCCTTCGAATCCTGGAAAAACTTCAGAGGTCAATGTCGTTCAATATTTTACATTCGAAAAATCCTCCAAAGGAAAGAAGAAGGGAAAAGGTAAATCTAAATCTGATGCCCCATGTTAGGTCCCTATATTGCTATTTTAGTCCCTTATTGTTGTTATTTTAACCACCCTATTTTTATTATTGTACCCCTGTAACCCCCATATTGTTATTATTGTGCCCTTAAATTATTATTGTTAGGTCAGCTAGGATTACATTGTGGCCCCATGGACTCCTATATATAGAAAGGAGGTTTTGTAATTTGTATCATCCAAGAATTGTTCATTCATGTAATGTATTGGAGGTTTCCCCCTCGAAGTGGCCTATTTCTAAGGTTTTGATATCTCTTTTCTTCTATTTTTGGAGCTAGTTTCCCAACATTTGGTATCAGAGCTTTGGATTCTAGGGTTTTGCTGCTCCAAACAGGTCATCGTAGCATTGTCGCTATAACTTTTTTTATACGAAGGTTCAGAAGCTGAAATTTTTACAGTGCGAAGCTACAATCCTAAGGAACATCTTCACAAAATTTTGGAACTTGGTTCGGAATATTTTCGAAGATATGATCTGTGGAAGTTAGGTCTTTTTGCAGGCTCCTGAATTTCACTTAGAAAGGTCATCGCGTAATTTTCGCTATAAATTTTTTTCCACGATGGTTCAGAAGCTGAGAGTTTTAGAGCGTGAAATTGAAATCCTGAGGAACATCATCACAAAATTTCAGAGCTTGGTTCACAATATTCTTGGAGATATGATCTGTGGAAGTTAGGTCTTTTTTAGGCTCCTGAATTTCATCTCAAAGAGGTGATCGTGGGAAAATATTCATAGCTCTCTCTCTGAGCATCGGACTGGAATTTTGTAAAAAGTGACTGGAAGTACAAGGACTGTAGATTATTTTCTGTAAATTTCAGAGCCAAAGGAGAAAACAATGACACATGGCAAGCCGTACAAGTTCGCTCTACTGAACTAGTCCATAATTAGCTCATTGTGGGAGATTGGAAATAACTTTGTCTTGAAGAATCCAAATCAAGTCAGAACTGTGGTAATTGAAAGAAGATTCAAGGGGCTACTTTAGGGCCTAATTTTGGATATTGAAGATCCGAAATCACAGAGATAATTCGGTTTCAATATTAAGCTCCTAAAAATCAAGAAAAAGGTGTGTATTTTTTTTCAAATTGCATAAGTCTTGTTTGAAAAATCAGTTTTAAGTGATTCCAAAGGCCTATTGAGCATAGATATCAGTATTGGGTTCTAAAATGCCTCCTAAAAAGAATTCAACACCCATTAATCCCTCAGATTACTCTACTATGACTCATGAAGATGAGGAATTGCAACATGATCTATCAAAATTACAAGAGCAAGTGCACCAAAATTCGCTCTCTCAAAGAGCAACAAAAAATAAAATGGATGTTTTGAAGAAAAGCATGGAAGCTAAGATGGATGGTTTGAAGAATGTTATGGAAGAAAAAACAGAAGGTTTGAAGGAAGACATGGAAGTTTAAGAAGGTTCATCAAGTTATAAGAAATGTTTCCTAATGGTGAAAAGATAGTAGAAGAACCTCATGATGAGAAAAAATAAATGTTAATCGTGATTTCATAAACTCTAATGTTGGCGGGAAGAACCACCATATTCCAAAAATGGATATGAGGAAGTTTGATGGAAAGGATCCTGTAACATGGATACTACAGATGGAGCAATATTTCGATCTCAATAATGTGCAAAACACATGTATAATGCATTAAAACTTTTCTATACTTAGAGAAACACATTTGTATGGAGAACGAGGCTTGCTCTGTGAAAAAATTAAGTCATTTAGTTTTACTTTTACATGAGTGGAAATGATAGTAATATTATGAGATAAAATAGGTCACCTCTTATTACCTGATAAATGTCAACAAAGGTTTAGCATAGCCAGGTTAATGCCGACTTCTCAAATATACATAGTATAACCCATATTTTGCAGGAACACCTAATCGATCTCTTTCATAGGCACTTTAAAGGGATAACATCCAACATGAAGTTCACATTTTGGAACTCGATTCATTGGAGAAGGCATTCAAGTTGGTGAAAAAAATGAAATGTAAAATTATGGCAACAAGGAAGCCTACCACTCAATTATATAAAGATGCCAATGTTGCTACTTCCTAGATTTTCACAACCTACAAGGTTGACACCACAAAAATTGGAAGAAAAAAGAGCAAAAGGGCTTTGCTACAGTTGTGATAGCAAATACACTAAAGGTCATAATTGTGCTGAGAAGAAATTATTTTACATAGATTGTGAAGAGGAAGAATAAAATGAACAAGAAGAGAATATACACTAGGAACCAACCCCAGAAGAGGAAGAAATGTGTCCAATCATATCTTGTAATGCATTGGAAGGAATTACCACTCCTCAAACTCTTAAGATAGAAGGACATATCAAGAAGAAAAAGTTAATAGTGCTGATGTTGTACTAGGAGTACAATGGTTACAATATTTGGGGACGATAGCTTTTAATTTTCAAGAAATTTTCTTGAAATTTTTTTCAGAAGGAAAGGAAGTCGAATTACAGGGTATTGTAGGGAAGCTAGGAAAGATAATAAGCTCTAATGTCATGACAAATCTTCTAAATAAATAAAAACGAGGTGTAATTGCACAATTATTCTCACTAGAAGTTCCAACATCAAAATCATTTATTTCTGCAAATCTCCAAAAAGTCTTGGACAATCATTCCAAGGTGTTTGAAAATCCCAAAGGGCTCCCACCTATTCATGAGCATGATCATGCTATTCATTTGACTCCAGGAAGTGTTCCTCCAAACATCAGGCCTTATAGATATTCTTATGTCCAAAAGAGCGAAATTGAACGTATGATTGCAAAAATGTTAGAGGCGAGTATAATTCAATGTAGTCAAAGTTATTTCTCTGCTCCTGTAGTATTGGTACACCAAAAGGATGGATCATGGCGAATGTGTCTGGATTATAGGGAGCTCAATAAGCTCACCATTAAAGATAAATTTCCCATTCCTGTGATCAATGAATTATTGGATGAATTACATGGAGCAATTTATTTACCAAGTTGGATCTTTGTTTAGGATATCATCAAATTAGAATGAAGACTAAAGATATTCCGAAAACAACATTTCGAACTCATGAGGGTCATTATGAATTTTTGGTCATGCCTTTTGGCCTTACCAATGCACCTTCTACATTTCAAGGGTTGATGAGTTCCATTTTCAAACCCTTCCTTAGAAAATTTGTGCTAGTATTTTTTGATGATATACTAATCTACAACAGGTCTTGGAAGGATCATGTTCAACATGTTGACAGGGTGCTCAAACTATTGCAGGAGAAACAATTATATGCAAAAAAATCCAAATGTTTCTTTGGAGTACAAGAGGTGGAATATCTGGGTCATATTGTATCTTACGAGGGTGTTAAGGTAGACCCTGAAAAAATTAAAGCCATTAAGGAATGGAAAGTCCCCACAACCATAAAGCAGTTGCGAGGATTTCTTGGGTTATTAGGGTATTATCGCAAATTTGTTAAGAATTATGGGAGAATAGCACCACCTCTAACAACATTATTGAAGAAAGATGAATTTTCAAGGACTCCTGGAGCAACTAAGGCCTTTGAACATCTTAAAGATGCAATGTGCCTAGCACCGGTCTTAGCTACGCCAGACTTCACAAAAACCTTTATTGTGGAATGTGATGCCTCAGGAAATGGAATTGGTGCTGTTTTAATGCAAGAAGGAAGACCCATTGCTTTTGAAAGTCGTCCAATCAAATGAAAGTATTTACAGAAACCTATTTATGAGAAGGAAATGTTAGCAATACTGCATGCACTAAAGAAATGGCGAACTTACCTAATGGGAAGACACTTCAAGGTAAAAACTGATCATGATAGTCTTAAACACTTTTTGGAACAAAGAATATCTTTAGAAGAGTAGCAAAAATGGGTCACAAAGATGTTAGGTTATGACTTTGAAATAATCTACAAAAAAGGAAAGCTTAATGTTGTTGCAGATGCACTCTCAAGAAAGAATGAAGAGGTGGAAGCATTGCTTTGTGCCATTTCTATTATCCAACCAGATTGGATAACCGAAACAAGAGATGAATGGAAGAAGGACAAAGATGTATGGACACTCATTCAAAAGTTGCAGCAAGATCCTAGTACATATGATACATTTAGTTGGAAAAATGATTCCTTATGGTACAAAGATCGCTTATATCTTTGTAAGAATTCCCAACTAAAACAAAAGATTCTTTTGGAATTGCACACTTCTCCTTTAGGAGGAAACTCACGATTTTTAAAAACTTACCACAGGGTGAAGAAAGAATTTTTTTGGTATGGCCTTAAATCTGATATTCAAAAGTTTGTGGCGGAATGTTTGGTTTGCCAGCAGAATAAAGTTGAGACAATTAAGACCCCAAGTCTTCTACAACCTTTATCCATTCCAAGTCAACGTTGGGAGGAGATTTCAATGGATTTTATCATAGGTTTACCTAAGTCTGAAGGAAAGAGTGTCATCATGGTGGTAGTTGATAGACTTACCAAGTATGCATACTTTTGTGCATTATCTCATCCATTTAAAGCAAGTACAATTGCTACTACATTTATGGACACAATTCAAAATATACATGGGAACCCAAAGGTTATTGTGGGTGACAGAGATCCCATTTTTACTGGAAATTTTTGGACGGAGTTATTTTCTTGTTTGGATGCTCAATTAGCTCATATCTCATTTTATCATCCTCAATCCGATGGTCAAACTAAGATAGTAAATAAGTTTTTGGAAGGATATCTTCGTTGTTTTGTATCTAATAAACAAACACAATGGGTCAAGTGGTTACCTCTCGCTGAATGGTGGTATAACACTTCCTTCCATACTGCAGCAAAAATGACCCCATTTATGGCACTTAATGGATATCATCCACCATCGATCACATCATCTTTAAGGGAAAATTCGAAGGTTCAAGCAGTGGAAGATCACATCGAGCATCAGCAAGAAGTTCTCCAACTCTTAAAGGATAACCCGAATTTGGCACAAAATCGAATGAAACAACAGGCAGATCAACATCGCAGCGAGAGAAGTTTTGATGTAGGAGATTGGGTATTTTTACGCCTACAACCATATAAAAAAATGTCCCTCAAGCAAGCTAAGAAGGATAATAAATTATCGCCAAAGTACTATGGTCCTTACAAGGTGTTGCAAAAGATTGGTACTATGGCATACAAATTGGAGCTTCCTGCTTCTTCACGGGTGCATCCAGTTTTCCATGTGTCATGCTTAAATAAGGTTATAGGTGAAAATATTCCAGTTCAAACAATATTGCCAGAACTTGATGAGGAAGAAAAAATCATATTGGAACCTGAAGCAGTCATAGAAACAAGAACTCGACAGCTACAGAATCGATCAATTTTAGAGTATCTCATTAAGTGGAAGAACTTACCCACTAAAGATTCTACATGGGAGGATGAGAATTTTATACAAAAGCACCCAGAGCTACTCAAGCATTGAGGACAACACTTTTTTGAAGGAGAGGGGAATGTTAGGACCCTATATTACTATTTTAGTCCCTTATTGTTGTTATTGTAACCACCCTATTGTTATTATTGTACCCCTGTAACCCCCATATTGTTATTATTGTGCCCTTAAATTATTATTGTTAGGCCGGCTAGGATTACATTGTGGCCCCACTAGGATTACATTGTGGTCCCATGGACTCCTATATATAGAAAGGAGGTTTGTAATTTGTATCATCCAAGAATTGTTCATTCATGTAATGTATTGGAGGTTGCCCCCTCTAAGGCGTTGATATCTCTTTTCTTCTATTTTTGGAGCTGGTTTCCCAACACCCCAAAGAAGGATTCCCCCAAGTCTCACATTGATGATGGAGCTAAATGTAAACCAAAGTACCCTTTCTTGATATGTGATGAAGAGAATTACACCAAGGAATGTCCTCGACGAGTTGAGGTAGTTGATTATTGAAAGGAATCCAAGGGACTCCAACTATTGTTAAATATTTTTTTCCATCACAACATACTCAAATACTGGAACAACCCTCGTATTCCACCTCTTTTGGTTCTTAGGTTTTCATGATGAATGGTGCTGCACCCGTATCTATCATTACTAGTTTTAAAGATGATTCAGAATCGTGTTAGTCGGTGGGGAAAGAAATCATTGATGCTCCTACTCCTTCTCCCCTGCCCGCTTCTAGCCCTCTTCATATTGAAAAGCCTAGTTCTGATCCCGTTGTATGACCACCTTCTAAAGGTGTGCTCCGCAAGTCCTCCTATAATCCGAACACCCATGCTGCTCAACACTATAATATTGTTGAGGATTTGTCTCAGGCGCCTTCCGCTATGTCTACGCTAGAGGTGCTTCAGAGTTGTTTGTCACAACAGATAGCATTGTTATCCTCTATCGGAGGAATCGATCCATCCAATTCAAGCCTTATTAATTTTGATTTGGAGAATTTTGTTCCGCGTCTCCCTCATCAACTTGCTTTGATTACCCAAGTTGGTATTAATGGTAAGAATATCCATCGGGTTGTCATGGACGAAGGTGCATCCACATGCATTATGTCTATCTCATGTTGGAAAGCCATTGGTTCTCCAACTCTTAATCAGTATCCAAATACTTTGGAGGCCTTTTACGGAAGGGACTCTCATCCTTTTGGCATTCTTCCTAACTTTCCTATCACGTTGGAAGGAAAAACGGTCAATGTTGAGGTTGAAATCGTTGATGCCAAGCTCAATTATAATCTTCTCCTCGGTCGCAGTTGGACTCACGCTATGTTTTGTGTGCCATCCACTCCCTTTCATGTTCTCTATTTCCCGCAAAAAGGGAAGATCATCATTGTTGATCGGTTGTCCTTTTTTACTTCCACTTCTTCAGAAGGCAATGTTCCGTATGTAGACCATATCGCCACGCCCTATGAGAGTGTGGGGGTAGGAATTTTCGAATATTCTTCCCTTATGGGTCTATTTTCTCTTCCTCCACCGAACACTGTGTTATCACTCCACTGGATCTCTAAGGCTAAGAAAGAGTCCAAACAGAGGTAACCACAAACCAATGTTTTAGCTTGGTAGCTAGCCCTACCAAACCAGAGAGGGCTCTCTCCATAAAATCACAACCAAGAGGGTTAGCTGAACTAGGGTTTTATGCTATGTATGAGTATAGGGGTTTGTTTGTTTGAATTGGTTTGTTCAATGAGGATTAGGTCAAATAGCCTAGGTCAGGGTAAATAAGATTAGGGTTGCAGAGATTCAATGGTAGAAAGTAGGTAGGAAAGATAACACTTTAGGGATTCAGGGTGATATGGATTAGACTGATGAGGAGCTAGAAACAGCAAGGCAAAGTATGTATTCTTTCTAAACTGAAGAAAATGAACTAATTATGAAGATTTTCCCAAAACAGAGCATGGGAGATGTATTTAGCTTATCATCTTGAAAACCAACATATAATAAAGATGAAATGGATCATGAAGAAAAAAAATTCATACATATGTAACATAAGAAGAAACTATGCTAAATTTCCATACCACGGGTATCCCAATGAAATAGCTGCAATTATTTCATTAATTTCCTGCCAAATACTGATTACACTAGAGTCTCTGATCAATGAAACAACATACAACCTATGAAATGAGTTAAAAAGTACAATATATAGACCACAAAACAACTTCTACCATCCTCTGGGGTCGAATCCCTAAGAGGAGGAGTAGTTCCACCAAAACCTGAACTAATACCTAGAGTGTAGGGAGGTCAAATTGACTCATCCCTCACTTTTTGGAAACTAATTCATTACATCATCATCAAAAGTTTTCATCTTATGTATTTACCCTGGGTAAGTGTAAAAACACCATAAGTACATTTACATCATTATCTACAAAGGTGAAAACTACATTTGCCAAGTTAAACTGAGAAAAAGTGAAAAAAAATGGAAATATCAGCAAACTGAAAAAGTGCAATGCCATCTTCAACTCCACTTTTGATGGGGTTTCAGGTGTCCAAATTGAGCTCAGAATATCTCATTCGAAAGCATGTCTAGTCTAGTTTCTAGATCTATGATTGGTTTCTAAAATGGTA
Organism: Pinus albicaulis; assembly: GCA_034641835.2. Taxonomy (NCBI): domain Eukaryota; kingdom Viridiplantae; phylum Streptophyta; class Pinopsida; order Pinales; family Pinaceae; genus Pinus; species Pinus albicaulis. The sequence continues at coordinate 1,625,292,145 of CM076570.1, forward strand.
CTGATTTGACCCTCCAAAGACTGATTCTTCCAAGAATGGTCAAAAGCGCAGCGCTAGCCTCCAAACAGGGCAAAAAGGTCATTGTTTGAGTGTTTTTTTACCATTTGACTGCCTCTTTGGCCCAAAAAATATTATAAAATTTTAATTTCCTGACTCTAAATTTCCTTCTGAATGCAATGGTACCTTCAGTTTTTCCAATGGATTTCCCTAGGAAAAGCGCAGCGCCTAGGGCACTGTGCTTTTGCTAATGCCACTGTGCAAAATTGGCAAAAACACAAAAAAATTCATTTTTTTAAAAAATTTGCCCAAATTTTCCGCAGTGGGATGGTGATGAAGTTTATTAGGCAATGAGAGATGCCTCAGCAAGAACATCAAGCTTTTCCCCTTCATTTTTCTTGGTTAGGGTCTCAAGTCTCGATTTGGCCTTTTGTAGTTTTTACCTTGAAATTTGATTTTCCTTGAAGTAGTGTTTGACCCTCTTTCTCAATATGTCATTGTCTTTATTTTCCTTGTCTAGGAGCTTCTCAAGATGTTGATTGGCTTTGTCAAGCCAGTGCTCCCGGTTCTCATTGACAATGATGGAAAACTGTTCATTCAAAGTGAGCTCATTAGCAAGCTAAACCTCCTTTTGCCTCTCTAGTTCTAGAGCTCTTTTCAACCCTCTACTCCCAGGTCTTCTTCTTGGCACTTTTTATTCTACCTCATTGGTTTCACCATACCTTTCATAAGCCTCATCAATCAAGGTCTTTTCTTTTTTTCTTCTCTCTTTGCCTTGAGAAGTTGAATCTCCATGATGGCTTGCTTGGTCTTCAATTGTTCATTTTCCTGCTCATAGTATGCAATGAAAAAATTATATCTCTCTAAGTTGGTCTGAAGCTCCCTGATCTAGGCATCCTTCTGCTTGATAATGAATTTGGAGGCCTCATCATCATGCTCCTCATCTAAATCAACAAGGTCAAAATATGTCTCTATCTCATGGAGTTCATCATCCTCATGAATGGCTTCCACATGTACATCTTCCTCTACCCTCTTTTATTTTAGATTTTGTACATGCTTTGTTGGTGAATAAGGCAGGGCCCCTCCCACAATTTGTGGGGCAAACACCTGCCTATGCCCTCTTTGATATTTATTTTCCAATGTGTTGATTTCACCCTCTTTAGGCTTGCTGACCTCAACTCTGTTAGGTGAGTCATCCTGCTCATAAAATGGTGATGATGGTGGTGATGGTGATGGAGTAGGTGAAGTTGAGTGAGGTGGAGGCATAGATGTAGTTGGGTGAGATGAAGAAGGTACATCTTCAACATGTGGCGCTTGTGGAGTAGTGAAGATGTCATTTTCAATGAAGGTGTCCCATCAAATGCCCACTTTATAGCGTGATGGAGGACAATGATCTTGATCAATGAGTGGTGGAAGAGGTTATTCATTTGATGGTCATAGTATCTCTTTTGCACAATGTAATCCATTTTATCTATACTTCTAAAAATAAACTATGGGATATTGAGCAGTTTCACTCTTGTGAAGTGCATCAGTAATCTAATGTGATAGGTGTATAGCCTAGAAAAACTCCCTTCACAAGAGAAGTACTTCATTATGATTTTCATCATGGGTGCATACCTATCAAGAAGGTAGCTGAAAGGTAAAACCCTCCTCCTTTCATTCATGTATCTAGGTTTAATGAATGGTTCATAGTATTTATCCTCCAAATATTTAGATTTAAAACATTTCTCTCCCATGTTTGGAATCCATGCGGCAGTAGAAATAACAATTGTAGATACACTAAAGGTCACACCATCAAGGGTCACCTGATTATCTCTGAGTTTTGAAATGAATACTCTACTCATGTTGGACCCTCTGAATCATCTTGCAAAAATCAAGGCACCCTACATATTCAAAAAAACTGACAGTCATCGGAGAGGCCCTCAATTCATTTGTGTTGGTGGGCTCCAGTATTAGGATTCTTCCTCCTTTTTGAGGACTTCTCTATTCTCTATTCTCTTCTCTCTGTCTACCCTCCTCTTCCACATAGTCTATGTCTTCCTCCATAGTGTTTTGGTGTCCTAGAAAACCCTAAGGATAAGGTGAATGGGAATGGGGAGTGAAGGTGGGTCTAGGGAAGAGGGATAACTATAGGAAAATTTAGGGATATGGGGGAAGGTATTAGGGAACTTTGGGAGGTGATGCGAGGTAAAAATATCAAGGGAGTTGGAAATGAGAATTTAATTACAAGCTTAGGGAAGGAGCTTCCTAGGAATGTAGACGCGTAGGACTTGGGGTTTTAGGAAAATGGACTTAGGGATTTGGGAATGATAGTGTAAGGGTAGGGATAGGGTTTTTAGATGTTTGGGAAGGGAATGTAGGGTATTAGAGCATCAAATTTGGGAATTAGGAGTAAAACTAGGGTTTCACTTAGGAAAAATACCAATTTCACTTAGAATCTAAAACACTATGAAATCATTCTTTAGGAGTGCAAGGAGGAAAAAAAATGAGTGTACTTACTTGCAAGAATGTGTAAGAGGCACTTGCTAAAATTTTTGAAGATTTTGGAGGTGAATTGGTAATTTTTGATGCCTGTAGACTTCACTGAGAAAAAGCGCAGCACATCGGGAAAAAGCACAATGCCTTGCCCAAAAGCGCAGTGCCAGTGGAGAATAAGTGCAACGTTGCTTGCTCTCAGTGCAACACCACCCTTTGAAAGCGCAGCGCCGGTGAAAAACTCAGCCTCTGACCCTGCAAATCGACTTTTCCAGCCATTTGAGTGCAAGCTCGATGGATGAAATGACAAATGAGCTCCTTTGTGATGTCTTGGTGGTCCTCATAGTTCACGATTTGAATAAATTACGCCTTGGGACCCTTTATTTCTTCACTTTCACTTTAAACTCTGAATTTTTACCTTTGCATTTAACATTTTCCTTGACAAATTGATCATCTATTGACTTTGAGAAATCTTTGATTTGACATTTTTTATGCTTTGGCATGTTGGAACTCTGAGTTAGTAGCTTGGGAATCATGATACTTATTACATTTGAATGACATAAACTTACATAATGAAAATTAAAAATTTCATTTGAAAACCAAAATTACATGCTGAAACAAGAAATTTTCTTCACAAATCATCTTCATATGGTGAAGAGATGTTATTGGATCACCCTTTACTTTCTGGTCTTATGCAGTTGAAATGAAGCTTTATTGGACCTTGGAAACCCTAATGACCTAATGAAACCTTGAAAAACCCTCAAAGACCTAATGAGACCTTGAAGGACTAAATTTCAAGATGACATGACTGATATTGACTTTATGGATGGTGTATAGTCAGCAAGGTATGAAATTATGCCAGCAAGTAATCAAATTTGAGGAAGAGTGATGTAATTTGGACTAGGGAAACCATTAGTGACTTTTTGCATGACCTAATGGAATGATGAAAAAATTATGAGTGGGACCCTTAAAATGATATGACAAGAGAATTATTGATCACTGATGGCAAGATGCAAATACTGACACTAACATTGGCCTTATTGAGGATGATAGCTTTGAAAGAGGTGATAAGAACATTGTAGACTAGAAAGCCTTATCCTTTTGGGCCAATACGGTAAAAAACTTAAACTAATAAACATGACTGAAAAATTGATAACTCAGAAGAAATAGACTGACTCAAGACAAAATCAAATGACTGAAAATTGACTCAATACTAACTTACTTGACTGAAAACTAAACTTTTGAAAATGGCATAAAATCAGTGAAGCTCCATGGCCTTCACTTCGGGCTCCGAAATCCACTGATTCTCTACTTTACACTTGCAGAAAATGTAACTGATATTTACAATGAAATGGAAAACTGATTGAGAAATGTACTTCAGAAAATATAGTGCTTAAGGAGCCTACCATTGACTGGTCCACCTAAACACTCTTGTCCATTCATCTCTTCAGGAAAATAAGAATTTTTTCCTCGAAAAGCAGAAATTTGATATGGCCCTTTCCATAAATTCTCAAATTTTCCATGCTTTCCCTTATCCTCATTTCTGACATCCCAGTGGAGTACTACATCTCTGAATTTGAAGTTTTGAAGTATTCTGAAATACCTCATCTCTCGTCTATTGAAGGTGTATCATTTGATTAATTTGGCAATGTATGTCATTTTCCTCAGTCCCTACTTATTGCAACAATTTCATTACCAGGATTGCTAATGATTAAGGAAACACATTATGGACACCATACACAACTTGAAAAGGAGAAATGACGATAGAATTCTTACTACTCACTCGGTCTTCCCACAATTCATTGATCATCTTCTTATGCCAATTCTTTTTATTTTCCTCTAACATTTTCTTAATGATACTGATTATTGTACCTTAAGAGACAATCCCTTGGTTGTATTAAGGAACCAGTGCTTCATAAATTTATACATGTATGTCACAGAATTTTAATATCAAGGGTATTTTCTTAACCACCTTCAGATATTGTTTTAATAAACCCTCAAGAATCAAATGCGATAAATGCTTTGCAATGCCATTATCTCCTGATATTAAATGAAATGATGAGAATAATATGAAGGAAGGAAGCCCAAATTGATATGCCGAATAATAGTATCTATCACTTTAAACTTCAGAGGAATGTTATGATAGAAGATTATTTAAAATGAAGGAGCGCCCATTAAGGATTTTAACTCTGGTTTACATATGTAAAAAGAGACCTGCAACTTCATTACTTCATTTTATTCAAAGAAAAAAAATACACCATGTAAACTAGAAAACATATCAATATCAACAAATGCTAGAATCTTAATTTTCATTCATTAATCATTTGAAAATTGAGTACAAAATTTGAAGTCTTAAGGTCCAAAACTCGGAACCTTTTTCTTTCTTGTCTATCTCATTAAATACAATAGAAAGTAGTTTGTAACTACTATAATCCTAAATACTTCAACTACCTAGGACCTCTTCAAAAACCTATTACATGTCATCAAAATGTCTTATTGAAATTACATTCTCTTTAAAAGAGGAAAATAACCTGAAACTTAAATCCTAATCTATTTGCTGAATGTGAATTGACGATGTTGCTGTTGTGTTTCCTTGACTGGCTGCTTCATCTATCTTTGAAGTCAAGGGATCCTTTGGTCGATCTGTCATCCAGGCTCTTCATTTCTTCCATACCTCGATGTTTGTCTTAGGTGAATGAACCAGCTTGTGATATTCCAATCTAAAGGCAATGATTCTGTTGAATGATGGCTTTTCAGAAAATAGAGTCTTTAGTAACCACAATGGCTGAAAGTGCCTTTGAAGGAAATTAATGATAGTTGCTCCTTTTAGAATCTGAGTCTTTTCATGAGTATTTTCCACCTTTATGTTTTCCAACACTAGTAAGGGTTCATAAGAATCCCATGATAAAAGACTACCTCTAAGACCCCAGCATGATGGCAAACCTGCTCTAGCTCTTTTGTCAAATAGATTATCAAACTAGCTCACTGCTTCCTCAAGCTCAATCAATTTCTTTTCTATAGACTTTCTGCAATCATTTTTGACAATCATCTTATTAATTTCCACAGCATATAAAATCCTGTCTTTAATCTCATTCTCTTCCAACTCTTGATCAGTTTTGGAATCAATGAAATCAATGAATTTTCTTGCCCAAATGGCTCTATTAATTTTCCTTTTCTTGTCTTCCATGACATGTTCTTCAAAATATCTAATAATACTTCTTTCCTCTGCTACAACAGTTAGAAAACCCCAAATTGATTTCATTTATGCAATGATATCATTCCAGATGATATCCTTAGCTTGTATTAGGGATATATTTCCCTTCAATTTTTCCTTGAGATTTTTAATCTCAACATCAGCAGTCTGGAAATCTGTTCTGTACTTGCTGATTTCCCCCTATTTGGCTTGTATGATATTTATTGATGTCTCTAGATAAACTTGTGCTTTCTTGTGATCTCTCTTTGCCATATTCAATTCAGTAATCAATTGAGATATTTGTGCTACTGGATCTTCATTACTAGATGGAAGAACGAAAGTACAAGTATGAGATTCAATGTGATTCTGCAATGATAATGAAGTTTGCTTTAATTTGGTGATTTCTTCTTCCTTTTGCAAGAGCTGTTGAAGAAGTTTCTCTTTCTCATTTTCTACTTTTGCAACCTCTGTTTCCATAAAGTGCTCTCTAGTAGGCATCTTCAACTTTTTCTTCAGCACAAAAATTTCTGATTCGGCACTTTGCAGCAGCTTCTGTACAATAGACCTGTCATTGGGATCTACCCCAATCTTCACAATAATCTTTTTGAGTTCTTCATTCTGGATTGTTAAAGCCCTGGAATTTTATTTCTCTAACTTCAATTGCTTGATCAATTTTCCAAGCATGTTTTCAGTTTTGAGTGCCATTGCATTGCTTTTGGTTATGTCATTCACAATTAGTTGACTTGTTTGCATATTGCAAATTCACTTTGTCAAGCAATATAATTTTATTTACATCTACAGTCAAATTCACAGTATTAAAATTATTGGATGAACCAATAGACATATCAGAGGGATGTGAAAGGGAAATCTTAAACTGATCCTTTTCAAGATCCATTGCAGTTAGAAGTCTTATTTGATTTGGGGTTATCTGGTACTCAACTTGAGCCTCCATACTTACCTTCATTTTCTGATTTCTTTCTGCAATCTGAGCAAACATTTGTTTAATTAAGGGCACTTGTTCCTGGGTGCTTCCATGTCTTCTTGGTGAAGCATGGACATTTTTCTCATCTCCCAATTGTAGTGAGAATCCAGGTTGAGCATCTGCTGAGTCATCACTGAGCTTTGTCCTTTTTTCACTTCTATGTTCTTCATATTCTGAATCAATTGCTGCTTCTTTACTTCTCTTATTTGACTTATCAGATATGACACGAGTTTGTATATTTAAGCTCACAAAACCTACAAAACCTTTAGTTTCCATCTTTTCTATATCTGGTCTGCTTTCATGAATGAATGTTGAATATCCATTTTCAATTCTTCTATTAGAAATCTCTCTATGAGGGACATAAGCCCATTTCTCTCCTAACAGCAGATGCATTTCATCTAACATCCTAGTGACTTCATCAATTGCTTGTCTCATATTGACTATGAAAGGACCAAAAATCATTTTCAATTTAAACATATGACCTTTCTTCATAGGCACAAAATGTATTTGATCAACATTTAGAATTTTCCTAATGAACTCCAAAGCAAATAATCTCATAGGCACAAATACAGGAAGTCTATAAGGTTCTACATCAGCTCCATAAAGTCTAATTTTAGAATAATATTCAAAGACATACCAATCACCAAACTTACAAATTTTCCCCCGCTGCAAGAACTCTTGAGCCTTTGGAAGAAAGCATGGGGGAGAGATCCCATTCAAAATTATATATGCGGTTGACATGAAATGACTTGGAAAATCAAACAGACCCTGATCATTCTATTATTTCCTTACTATGTCTATCCAAAATACCACTAACTATCTCTTCTTACTCATATCCATAATATTTAACCCTAGATGCATGAATTATTCTACATTTTGATATAAAAAAAGATAAATAACAAGAGATGGAAACCTGAATGAAACTATCAGTGATAAAATTATAAGCTGAGAATTGATAGCTTCTTGCCAATAAGAAGGAATATATAGCACTACGTCTGGCTTCATCATTAAGGCAAACATTCCCAGAACTACGTTCTCTACTGTACTATCATTATCTTTTCCCAAAATATTTGAAATGCACATTAGCAATGGTCTGACTTCTACATAAAAAACCTCCATGGAAAATTCTTTATTATCAGGTACAAACTTCTTTGTATCTGGCTTCAGGAAAAATATGAATTGGTTTAACTCTTGACCTGCAAGACTATCATAATGCACCATCAACAAATCATCAGTGAATTGGACATACGACTCTGACTCAGGGTAACACAGAGCTTGACGAATTAATTGGGCTAAAACTTGCAGAACATTTTCTCCTTGGAAATTCATTACAAAACACTTTCCTAGGTACATGACAAACACTAGCCAATACAAAAATTCGGGAAAAAGTTGTGTTCATGAAATTCATGCAGACAATACACCAGTTTTGACCATGGTGGTGTAAATTGGGGAAGATTTATGTTTTAAGCAGACATGTTGATAAAATGAAAGGTGGTCAAGAGAATGGACAATATCCTGGATGTCCCTCTCAGTGTCCATGAGAGGAATGTGACTAGAAGAACCTAAAAGGGTTGAATGCTTGGCCATAACTGAGCTTGGGGTGACAAAAAATCGACAAGGTGGCATATAGAAGGGAAAAACGCAGCGCAGACAAAACTTCAAATACAAACTAGCAATAATGACTTTACACAAACAAAAATCCTTCCTAAATAGGTGGCACGGGGTTAAGACTTAAATGCTGATAAGACACGCCAAAAGACCGTTAAAGGTACCCCATTGTGGACAATAGCTGTCACCAACTGGATGCTCACGTCACTGCGGGAGGTCTTTAGGTACAGAGAGCTCATTGGGTTCATGCCCCCGCAGTGAATCTCAACCATTAATCTGGATTGGCCTCGCAGTCGATAGGGTCAACTGCGGAGGCACTCTTCTCGTTAACTCGTGCGTTGAAGGTGCCCGCGAGTTGACACTTTTATTCCCTGTCCGATGAATCATCGGATCCCACTTCATAACATGCTCATTATTTAGTCTATGTACTGGGACCCGCTTCCACAAAAGCTTAAAGTATTAAAATTTAAACTTGATGTAACGAATATTGCGTTTTTATGCTAAAGTACATGAAACTTTATACTTTAACATATATTTTGATAATTTTTTTTTTTTTTTTTGAAAATATAAAAATAAAGGATATGCAAATGAGCCACAACACTGATCAAGGATGTATTAGAGGACTCTTCCAATCCATTACCTTGCGAGTAGTAGGCTGTAGAGTGTCCCAACTTAATTTTATATTTGTCACAAAACACGGTCATCTTCTTAGACTTGAATGTTGCCACATTATCTATTATAATTGTTATAGCATCATTTTTCACCTTCATATGATTCATGATTGCTTTTATGGCTTTGGGCACCCATTCCCACAGACTTGGATGAAAATTCACTAAAAAACAGTGTTAAAAATCCCATACGCGGGTATGCCCATACTTTTCCGTGTGTATACGCTAGTCCATATACACTTTTCCGCGTATTCCATTAAAATCATTAAAAAATATATAAAAATTCCCTATTTTCGGGCTGGGTTGATGGTTACTCTAGTAGTTCAACCACCCCAGCACGTGGCCAACTGTTTCCAACTGATTGAAACTACTTTGAGGGAGTATAAAATCCCCTCACATGTATGGCCTAAGGGAGAGAGAATTCATAGATATTATACTCTGTTGGAATCCCAATTCAAGTCTGATTTCCCATGCCTCCTGCACTTTCCCAGATTTATACAGGAAACCCTTGTTTCCTGGAGATGTGCATCAATTAATATGTCATCTCACGTGCACAAGTCTTGAAGGTATCTTAGCGAGGCAAGGGCGGGACGGATCCGGACGATGGTCTACTCGAAGATCGTGGAAGGATTCAGGTGATCTCTCCACTTTTATCACTGTACATGCTGTTCATAATAATGAAGAACCATCTTGTTCCTGAAATTATGTGTTAGTATCTATTTACGTATGTGAAAATATTGATTATCAAGCATTTATTATTGTTTATTTAATATTTCACGTGGATTACACTAACATGTAGAAGAAATATATGCTGTACAACTAGGGTTCCGTGCATGTTCTTTCTTGGTTTTCAGGTTGCAGAGGAAGAAGGGTTGCTGGGGGTTTGGACCTCGTGGGATCAACATCAAACGTAGGACTACTGGTGAGTTCTACTATCGTTGTTATCTAGTTTTCAGTATGCAAGTATGGTTGTATGTGAGTCTTTCTTGAATGACATGTTTTGATCTATGGAGGTTTAGACCCAACAAACCTCTAGGGAGTTATTTCCCGAAATAGAACTGGCGACTCCACTGGGGATCGAACAACAGTACTAGAAGCAATTGTAGATATAGAAATTAGTAGGACAACCAAAATGGGAAAAAATATTATTTTCTAAAAACTGAATGATGACAAAATATTTTGCTTTCCTGGTCAGGATCACTTCGATCCACTTTGTAAAGTAATTTGTGGCTGTCAATATCCACTTGTGTTGTGCGGATGATGCTGGGTGAATATCACCTATGAAATCTAGGCCCCACTACTGAAATGGTGCATGCTCTGAAATAGGTTGAAGGGGTAATGGGAGAAGCTTTCTCTTGCCCTGAAAAACTTGACATTCGTGGCAACTTATTACTATTTTATATACATCTGCAAAAAGTGTTAGCCAATAATATCCCGCTCTCATATTATATTGGTTGTGGTCTTCCAATATAGGTGCCCCCCACAATCTCCTTTGTGGAATTCATTCATCACTTCCTTAGATTCTTCTTTGACCAAACAGTTCAACAACACACCTCTGGGATCCTTCCAGTAAAGTGCATTATCCAATATGAAATACTTTGAATCTTTGAGCTTAAAATATCTACCTTGACTCTTAGTCATGCATACAGGAGGGTTTAGGTGTTGCAAAACATAAATAATATCAGAATATCATGGAGATGACAAAAGCATATCGGATACCTGAATGAGATTCACTTCTTCTTCGTTATCGAACAAGGATGAAATTAAGTTGACGTTTAGAGCATAAAGGTTTGACTCAGCCATGAGCTTGGCTAAGCCTTGACCTTTTATCATCTTGGTGGGCTTGATCTCAAGGTCATATTCTATTAATGTTGTTGTCCATATCCCTCTGCTACCTTCTAGGTCTATCTGCATGAGAACTTCTTTTATAGCTGCATTAGGCACATAGGAAAGAGTTGAATGTAATATGTAATCTCTAAAATATTTCAGTGCTTTAAACAAATCCAAGGCCTATTTCTCTATGATGTTGTACCGAAGAGCTGCATCTTTGATATTGCGACTGAAAAATGCAATTGGTAGCTCAGTTTTATCCCTTTTCCACATCAAGACTACTGCCATGGTGTGCTCAGAAGAAAATGAGAATATTATGAAATCAATAGTATAATCAGGACTTATCAAAATAGGGGTAGTGGTTAAGGCAAAATTTACTAAGTTGAAGGATTTACAGGAATATTCAGACCACTTCAAATCATTATCTTTCTTCAACATATTTGTCAATTCCCTAAGATGCTCAACCAAATTAGGAATGAATCTACGTAAGAAATTAATCTTACCATTGAATGCTTGTATTTTCCTTTTTTCCGCGAGGGAGATCAGTCTATTGAATTGCTTGAACACAGGAAGGGTCAATCCGGATCCCATCCTTGGAGATGATGTGACCGAGAAGTTTTCCCTCCTCCATGGCAAAAAGAATTTTCTTTGGGCTGAGAGATATTCCAAACTTCATGCATCTCTCAAAAACAATTCCTAAATGGTGCAAATGTTCATCATCAAAATGTGAAAACACTGTCAAGTCATCTAAATAAAAAACCAGGGAAACATATTTTTCATTGGCGAATGCTATGTCCATGGCCCACTAAAATATGGTCCCTGCATTTTTCAAACCAAATGGCATTTTTTTCATATTTGAATGTGCCCCAAGGTGTAGTAAATGTTGTCTTGTTCTGATCATCCTCGTGCACCAAAACTTGGTTGTATCCCGAATATCCATCCAACAGTGACATCTGGGAAGAACTGACAACTCTTTGAAGGATTTGATCCATTTTGGGAAGTGGATAGTTGTCCTTGAGGGACACTTTGTTCAAGTTCCTAAAATATTTTCAGAGTTGGATTTCTCCAGTGTTCTTTCTTACTAGGACCAAATTTGAAATCCAATTAGAGAATCTGATAGGAACAATAATACTAGACTTGAAAAGTATATTTACCTCTTTTTCAATTGATGAAAGCAATCTCAGATTGATCCTTCTCAACTTTTTCTGAAAGGTATTTTGATCGGACTTAATAAGAATAATGTGTTGAATGATGTTATTGTCATATACCTTTAAATATGCATATTCCCATGTGAAAACATCAGAAAATTTAGAAAGTAATTTAACATATTCAACTTTTACCTTGGGAGATAAAGACTTGGATAGTTTAACCATCTTTGGTTTGTCTGCTGTCCCAATGTTTACATCTTCAACACCCTTTTCCGTAGGCACCAATGTAGGCTTTCTTGCTACATCATCTTGGTCAAAAAATTCTTCCAAAGGTATGAGACCTTTTGGAATATTGTTGTCTTTTAGTTGTAGTATATCCATCAGAGTTGCTTTATATCCTGGTCATCTTTATCAAAAATTTCATCTATGGAAAAATTCTCAAATTCAGCCTCACCTTGGAGAAACTTATTTACCTGCTTATAATCCCAGAGTACTTTACAATACCACAAGTTATCGGGAATAGTGGGCCGGTGTTTCACGTGAATCTCAAACTTTATGTTTGAAAACATGGGCTTCTTAAAATTACTTGCAATTGTAGCAAATGAATCTTCCATGAGATTTTGACTCCTTGGCACAACTGTAAGTATACACTCCTGAAACATATTCAAAATATCTAGTACAAAATTCCTATATTGTCTCATTCGAGGATGATTAGATTGATATTCACCTTTAACTTTCTTGATGACATGTTATGAATCACCATACACATCAATCCTTCTTGCTCACAATTTCTTCAATATATTTAGGCCAGTAATCAGTGATTCATACTCCGCCTCATTGTTAGTGCAATCAAAATGTAACTTGTAAGAGCATAATCTAACATTTGTAGGGACCTTATTCTACTGATGAAAAGGGTTGCAGGCCCAAATTCCAATGCTTGCCTCATATTTCCCCAGGGCACCATCAAATTCCATGGACCATAGACCATTTTCATCCTCCAAGTGCTAAAACTTTGATTTCTGTTTTGGCTCAATTTTCTGAATTGTTTCTTCATGCTTTTCCGGACTTTATTCCACTTTATCTAATGGTTGTTCTAAGTTTTTCTCTTCTTCATCTAATGGTTGTTCTGATGAGCTTGACAAATTCTCTTTTTCCTTTGCTATAACTTCTTTGACGCAATTATGAATATTTGGAACATCTTCTACATCTACAAGCTAGCTATCTACATCACTTAAGCCGATATCATTAAACAAAATGAATTACTCTAAATTTGTATGTACATCATTTATCGAATCATTTGTTGGGCTTTTCTTTTCTTATGATCATATATTTCATCTTTGTTTCACAGTACAGTTTTCTCAACTATCTGAAAATAGGTATAGTTGCATAAGAAAATTCTAATTGCAATGTACCTCTTAATCCCCCCCCCCCCCAATATCTTGACAGCAACATGCCAAACTATGGTGGTATGTCAGCTACCACCACATCCATTAGAACATTCTTTGCCGGAATCTACTCTAGGGAGACTATCAAATATTTAATAAGGCCAATACAACAAACTCTACCTAAATCGAAGGAGTATAAGTCATGGTAAGGATGAGTGATGTCAAGGCCCAAATTTTCCATAATGGCTTTTGTCTACCTATTTAATGACAATGTCTCGTTGTCCAACATGGTCCTTTGATGGAGCTTATTTCTTCTGACTTTCCTTTTCCTTATTTGCTGAAATTTTGGATGGTTGATTTACTTTGTTTTGATTTTTGACTACATTCTCTTTTCCCTTACTCTCATTACTCGGAGGATTCTACCTTGTTTGAGTATCTTACTGTCGAGATTATCTCTTATGAATGGGATTAACCAGCACATTTCTACTCCTCAATGACAACTGCCTATTTTGTGAACTAAGTTCATTCAAGTACCCCCACTGATAATCATATGATTCGGTCTCCAATTCATGATCATTAGAAAGGATAAAATCTTCATCCTTAGGCTGATATTTCTTTTCAAAATACTCTTCATCTTCCTTCAAGAACATAGGCAAACCATCAACCTTGAAAATGAGATTTTCCTCAACAATTGTGTCTTCATCTTCTTATTCTCCTTGAGCATAGTTCTATTGCAAGGGTGTCCTAAATTGTTTCTTTTGTGCTGGTTTCTCAGGAACCCATTATTCTCTCTACTTGACCCTTAACTGAGGTTGTTGTTGGCCTCTGTAGTTAGGATTTCTAACCTCAGGTTTTCTTTTCGTGATGGAAATCATGTCAACCATCCTTTCAATAGTTCTTAACAATGTGTCCATCTTATCATCGGAAGATGAGGTGGATGTTTCATCTTTAATGGTGATTTTTCTCTCTTTTCTAGCACTATCTCTTTTCATCAGTAAATTTTCTTCAACACTGACCGTGTTTTTTTTCATATCTTCCAATGTAGCTAGATTTATTTCCCTTAGTTGGTAGGCCATGTTGGTATCAAATGCATCTAGATAACGTATGAGAGATAATCATGGAGGATGCTTGATCTCAATGGGAATTGCATTATAAATTCTATTGAAGAGAGTACTGAAATCTTGGACTGATTCATTAAGATTTCTCTTTATGTTATCATACTCATAAAGCAACTGTAAATGGTTTTTATTTACATCCCACTGGGCTATAAATTCATCAATCAAATGGTCTAGAGTGGCAATGGAATTAGTAGTCAAGGATATGAACCAAACTTTGACATATGCATAGAAGATCTGGGCTATAATCCTCATTTTTGCATTGTAGGCATCAACTTCCTCCAAATATATGAAGTAAGTGACCTTAACAATGTGTTGTCTTGTAGATATGGTATAATTTTCATCAAACGGGGGGAGTCTTTGGCCATAACCGTGAGGTAAATCATTCAAGAGTAGGTAAGATAACTGGGGAAAATCTAGCCATGATTCTTGTTGAGTGAAGTGTTGGACTGACAATAGGAGGGATTGGCTAAATAGGTAGTGGAAAGGTATTGAAGTAGTAGGTATAAAGGATGAGGTCGAAGGTGCAGATGAAAAAGCTATAATTGATTGAGGTTGAGTCGAAATAGGTATTGACTCTTGATGGTAAGATTGAATCCATTCTTTGATGTCAAGGCCTGATTCAAGTTTAATCTCTTCAAAAACCAAATATTCTTCAAGTTTCATAGAACAAAGATATAATTCCGATAACGAATTGACCTCATAGAGTCTTAAAAGATCGAAGGCTATGTTAGATAAAGAGGTTTCAGACTTAGATCTAAACAATGACAATTCAAATTTCAGATCGTATGATATATCTTCAAGAGATAGTATTTTAGTAGGTAGTGAAGTAGATCTTACCAATGGGATTGGTCATGAATGTATCTTTGTAGTTTGATATCTATGCCTCCTAAAAATCTTCTCTGGATATTCCACTGGATCAGTTGGATCAGGATTGGGATTTTCTCTTGTATATATTCTCGAAGCTATCTCTACAATCTTGGCACTGCAATTATCCAATTAGCCTTTTCTGAAACTTAACCCTATCATCCAAAGGATCAAATTCCAATGATTATTGTCGTACACCCAGGGAAAATATATATTTCGCTCCCCGGCAATGGTGCCAGTATGTTATCACTCCACCGGATCTCTAAGGCTGAGAAAGAGTCCAAACAGAAGTAGCCATAGACCAATATTTTAGCTTGGTAGCTAGCCCTACCAAAATGGAGAGGGCTCTCTCCACAAAATCACAACCAAGAGGACTAGATGAATTAGGGTTTTAGGCTAGGTATAAGTATAGGGGTTTGTTTGTTTGAATTGGTTTTTTGGATGAGGATTAGGTCAAAGAGGATAATTCAAGGAAAATAAGATTAGGGCTGTAGAGATTCAATGGGGCAAGGTAGGTAGGAAGGCTAACACTTTAGGGTTTCGGGGTGAGATGGATCAGACTGATGAGGAGCTAGAAAGAGCAAGGAAAAACATGTATTCTTTCTAAACTGAAGAAAATGAACTAATTATGAAGATTTTCGCAAAACAGAGCATGAGAGATGTATTCTACTTATCAACTTGAAAACCAGCATATAATAGAGATGAAATGGATCATGAAGACAAAAAATTCATACATATGTAACATAAGAATAAACTATGCTAAATTTCCATACAACAGGTGTTATCAATAAATTTTACTTGATTGGCTATTGATTAGACAACTCTATGTAACTATTTCAAACCAGCTTTTGACTAAAGCTTAGCCTCTTCAGTCTAAGAGGGCTCTCTCAAAGGGGTTTATGATATTTGATTATGATAGTACTAGATGGCTAACTCTATTTGAAAATTAACTTGTTTTTTATGTATGTAGGTTGAAAATAATGCAGGCTTGCTACCATTGGGCTTATGGAGTCAACAATCAGTGGTTTTAGTGGCAAGGTTTCTTGACATGGAAGTTGAGGCAGATATGGGTCTTTAACAAAGGAAATTCACTCATAAAACATAGGAAAACGCAATCATTTCATTACTAAAGGAAGTCAGAGCATAGAGTTATGAATTATGAGTAATAGCAATGAAATCTACTGCAAGTGGTAAAATATAAGATGTAGATCATTAAAACATTAAAAACCCCATGAGAATCTCAGGTCTGTTAAGAAGAAAATCACTCTATATTACTGATATAAGACAAAATACATAAAGCATCAGTTTGGTGCAAAAAATCTCCAACCCCTTACTACGATTGTTTTCCTTTAAATATTAATTCTTACAGCAAGGATGATCTTCTTGATGGCGAGATTCATCAAATTCTTCCTATGACACATCACATAATTGAAAAACATATCTTCTAACAAGAAAATGACAGCTACACCCTAAAGAAGGTGTTAGTGTCAGTCTAGTCATACTGCCATCATTGATCAAAATTGTTTTTTTGCATTTGCATATTAGGAGTCCCATACCATAAATTTTCACCATTCCGCTAGGTCATGGATTCATTTATGGTAGTGATTTTTCATCAGTTTTCCCTCATGTAAAACTTGCTGATTCTCCTCTCTATGGTCTTTATTCATGAGTTACTTTCACTTTGTGAGTCATGTTATTAGGTCATAGGATGGGTCTCATTAGGTTCTAGGATCTCACCATGGTCAAATTAAAGAGTAAAGTGTCAATAAATATCAGCAAGGTCATGAGGAGGTCAATAAAATCAAAGTCACAGCACCTGGGAAGATCAAAGAAATGTTTTATTCAGTTTGATGTAATTTTCACCTCAAAACCATGTTTTGAGGTGAAAACACACTACTTTACTTTTATTATCATATATTATGTAATTTTATGTCATCATATGTAATAAGCTGCACTTCAGAAACTGTTATCTCCACAAAGCCATTCCCTGTCCTTCAGAGAAGTTTTTCGCAGAATTTTTAGTGTCAAATCATGTTCTAAGTATGTCCATCAGATAGAGCTCGGAAAGAGCTTTCCAACGGTATATTACACTCTCAAAATTGACTCCTGGATTGAAATTTATGCCTAAGTGAATAAAGCTCCCCTATACCCTAAACCAATCCCTTTTTTCCTCATTTTCCCTTAAACTTTATAATAAAATTTAAAGTTTTTTATTATAAAGTCCTGATCAAACCCATTTTCCCCTTCTAATTACATAATCACAATTGCAAAATTTTTATATAAATCCATGATGCGATTAAATAAAACCACTTCCCCTCATACCCTTTAAACTTTATAATAAAGTTTTAAAGTTTCATATTATAAATCCCTCACCGATCCAATCCCTTTCTTAATCACAATCGCACCACACTTATGCGTGCTCTAATTGACCCTCGTGACTGTAAAAACTCCAATTTGATTGATTAAATCTTGACCATTGATTTGATCAACAATCCAACGGCCCATATTGTGATTGTATCATTGCAATCGCACGTCTCGATCGATCCCCTCCGATTGAGTTCCTCCTGATTGACTCCATCCGATTACTCCTCTGCCATCGATCTACTCAACGATCCGATGACCCACAACCCATCACTCCATCACAATCGGTGATTTTAAATAATACTTGGCCCCCGCTCCCCTTTTGCTTCTGATTCCGATTGACCTTCGGGTCCCACCACGTAATCTTCTGCCCATTCATAATGAAAGAGCCTTTTCCATTTGTAAATCTTCAATTTCATTTTATTTCATTTTATACGAAGGACTTCCCCCCTCATCGCTTATCCCCAATCGCATCAGAGAAATTTTATCATGTAATACTCCCACCCCAAAGCCCCGATTGCAATTGCGATTTGGTCCCCTGGTCCTACTGTAAAGTTCCCCCCCCCCCCCACTCCAATTTAAAACACTATTTCCCTTTGAAATGCGTTAAGTCATATTTTATTACATTTTATAAAGGATGCCCCAATCACATTGGCAAATCCTATGGTATAACATTTTCCCCTCTTCCACGCCCGATTTCCGATTGCGATTGCGCTACACCCCTGGTCCCACCTTGATCCCTTCCCCTTTTCAAATGAAATTCGGTCTTTTACCTTTGTAAAAGGTGGAAAACCATTTTCATTTGTTTTAAAGGGATTTCTCCACTCTTCTATTGTGTTACCCCATCGGACCTTCCCAATCACATCAGAGTTTATGCTTCCCCCTTTCCTTCGATCCCCGACTGCGATTGCCCTTATGCATTGAACGCATTGCAAGTTTTCCATTGTATGTCACACATCCACGATCTTCCGATTGCAATTGCGATTTGAACCCCACCGCCTTTCCCTTCGCTCCTTATATCCAAAAGGGCTCTTTACGTCATTTAAGGCATAATTTCATTTCCATGATTTCAAAAGAATTTTTGTTAAAAGTTGGTTTTCTTCAAAGGAAAAATACAGAGAGACAGTCAAAGGCCGAGAACTGATTTTGAAACAGTCACATCCTCCACAATGATTTAAAAGGGATTTATGCTACAGGTTTCTTCTTCTCATTTGTTGGGTGTATCAGCGAATCTCAAGATGGTCAAAATGTCTTACTGTTCCTTCTTTTCAGGGGCAGTTTGTTGGTTTCTTTCCCATATTTGGATTTCAGTTCTTGAGCTATTAAAACAACTCCCTTTTTCTGTGGATCTATTTCCCCACATTTCAGTCTATTTAATGTAATTTTAAATCATTTTTAAAGCAGTCTGTAAGTGAGTAAGTAAGGGAATAGTGTGGAAATCAAGGAGGACGCTTTGCGCTCCACTATAACAGTTTTGGACAGGGAATTAATAAGAAATGCAGCTCTGATTTGTGGGATCCATGTGGTATGAAATTTAGCATTTGTTCCCTTCTTTGTCTTCATATGTAAATTGTTATGTGTACCATTCATTCATAAACATTTCTGGTTGAATGCTTTCAAGATAGATAGGTAGAATCCATTTTTAATGCTCTGCCTTGGGAGATCATTCAATATTCTGTGTTTTCTTCTGTTTGAAAAGGATCCATCTCTTATGCCCTTTTCAGCTCCTCACCAGTCTTTCCATTCCATCTTTATTTAAACTTAATTGCTAAAATTTCCTGCCTACCTTGCCCCATGAAATAACCTGTATCCCTAATTTAATTCCCCGATTCAAACTGTCCCGTTTGTTCCATACATCCTTGAAAAATTCATTCATTAAAACATTTCCCATTATTATACCTAGCCTAAAATCAGTCCGTAATTGTACTTTTTTGAATATCTTTTCACGGAGAGAGCCCTCTCCTGACCTTGTAGGGCTAGCTACAAGGCTGAGCGTGGTTTAAAGGTTACCCTAATTTGCCTTTTTCAGCCTGAGGTTCAAATTAGGAGATAACATTTATGGCGACCATACTGGGGACATCTTGTATCGCAAGAGATTGATCACCCCAGTAATATTTTACTTGTAAATTTCTAGACTCTGGATGAAATGTTCAGAGTTTCCTAGGCTGAAATAAATTTTGTAAAGTAGAAATTTGACCACACTGGTTCAAGAAGATACACAAGGGCCAATCCTGATCCAAATCCTCCCCTTGTGTTTGAAAATCCTAATCTCTTTCCAAGAATAGTCAGAAGACAAGAGGGATCACTAAGTCCTAGACCTATCTTCAGATCCCATACTTGGCCCAGTGAGTCGTTGTTTGTAGAAGATCTTTCTTTTGATGAGTGTTTTGAGCTTTCTTTATTTAGAAGTAAGTTTGAAACTGCACTTGATGACACAGTTTTAGATCCATAATTCTTGTAGATATCGAAGTTCAAAGGGAAAATACTTCAATTGATGATTATATTATGAATTCCCCTCATACATCTATCACTGTAACCAATATCCTCGAGTCTTCAGAGTCATCAGGAACAACATTTCCTCCCCCTAGTTCATCAACATTCCCATAAGTCAATTCTCAGCTTTCATCTCCTCCATCAACACCTCCCTTAAATCCTAGTAGCACAAACGCTATTGCAAATCCACCTCGAGTCATGGCTGCCCGCTATGCACCCCTGGTTTTACCTTAGGTCCTGAATGATATGCCTGCTGATTACCAAAGAAAAATCCCTATCTTTGATGCCACTCAAAGCATCACAGCCCAGCAGCATGCTGATAATATGAATGACTTTTTTGATCTTCATGAGGTAGAGGCAGAGAATGTAACCACAAGGTTGTTTGTCCAAAGTTTTGGAGGTGAAGTTAGAAAGTGGTTCAGAGCCTTACCAGCAGGCTCTATCTGCACTTTCCAGGAGTTACATACACAGTTTTTAAACCAGTGGGAGGTAAAGAAAAATCCACTCCAAATTTTGTCTGAATATGAAAATATTAAAAGGAATGTGGGTGAAACTGTACAGTATTATTGTGTGAGATTTAATGCTGTATATAATGCTATTCCAGCTAACCTGAAACCTCCTGTGGGATTAGCCTTGCTCAAATTTCCAGATGGCTTTGACGCTGATATGTCATATCAGCTGCGAGAAAGAGATCCTACCACACTTGAAGACATGCAGAAGATAGATGTGAGTGTAGAAGTGAATTTGCTAGCCAAAAGAGCACGGACTAGAGCTAAAAAGAGAGTGACTATTAAAGAAGAAGCGTCTCCTTCAGACAGCAAGATGGATACTTTGATTCGAACAGTCGAAAATATGGTTGATCGATTAACCATTTCAGATAGACCTGATGCACAAATAAGGAATCCGAATTTCAGAGGGTAGCAGCCACAATTCAGAATTAAGCAGAGAGAAGAAAGAACATAGGACCAAGCACCACCACAGCAGCAGATCAAAACTCCATTGCAATAGAATTATGTTCAAGGAACAAACACAGATGATGATGATCCTTTGATTGAAGAAAACCATTTCTTCACTGCCGATGGTGCGCCCATCTTTCTCACAGAAGATGAGGAATATACAGCGACTGCAGACATTAAAAAAGACGAAGATTTCATATTGGCTAATGATTTAGTATTAGAAGAAGAATCCGATGGCTACCACAGAGGGCACATGAACGCTTTATCGACTCAACAAAAGCAGTACTCCTTGAGAAATAGAGATGTCCCGATCAGTCCCATTCAAAAGAGAAAAGAGCTCCATTTGAAAAAAGATTCTTCAAATACTCAGAAGAAAGGGAAAGAGCCGGCTGATCATTCCTCCAGCAAAACATCTTCAGCAATTAACACTGCAATTGAAAAGAACCAGCAGAGCACAACAAAGGAGAAAGTAAAGAAGAAAGATCCTCCCATTAAAGAGGTAGAAAAGGTCCTTTCTTTTAATTTGGAGAATGAAATTTCTAAGCTGAAAGTGTCCATGCCCTTAACTAAGTTGGTGAAAAATAGTACTTATAAACATCATGTGTCTAGAATTTTGCAAATAGACTTTGTTTATGATATGGTTAATGTGGAGGATGATTATCCTGAACTCATTTTTGGTCCAGCCACAGAAGATCAGTCTGAAGAAAGTGAAGTCCCTCCCTTTTACCTGAGTCTTAGATTACATGAGTTCATCTTGCATAATGCTATGTTGGACTCCAAAGCCTCACATAATTTGACGCCCAAAGCCATCATGGAGAATTTAGGACTTGATATTACCCGTAAATATCATGATTTGTATTCTTTTGACTCAAGTAGGGTCCATTGTATTGGTCTTATCAAAGACTTGGTAGTATCTTTAGATCAAATCCCAGCCAAGAATGTTTTGATGGATGTAATTGTTGCCGATGTTCCACCACGATTTGGAATACTTCTATCTAGGTCTTGGGGTGCAAAACTTAAAGGAACCATGCAACTTTACTTCTATTATGCCACCATTCCCGTGTTTGGTCAGTTGAGAAAACTATATAGGGAGAAGAAAATGAAATATATGATCACTAGCAAAGAGAAGCTAGTTTATCATCCCATTAATGTAGTCCACATTGATTTAGAGTCCTTTGTCTTATATTCATATGGTGTTTTGAATGATGAGAATGTTCAGTTGGTACAAGTAGATAAAATACCTGAGTTTTCAAAGAATCTTAGGGAAGTCCTCAAACAAGAAAAGGATAAAGCAGCAAGCAATTCTGAGCCTCCTGCCTACCAGCAGCAAAAAGACAACGAACAGTAGAAATATGCAAAAATAAGTCAAGATAAAGTGGAGAAATAAGCAAAGTTTCAGCATCTGGAAGAAGAAGAAGAAGGCCTTTGGAGCATGGACTTTGATGGAGCTGTTGGTAAGGACCGAGCTGGTATTGGAATATGGATTTGGAGCCCTGTTTTCCAGCCTAAAAGGGTTCCTAGTAATGTTAGAGTATGTGCTTATAAGTTGGCCTTTGACTTCTCTAACAATGAAGTAGAGTATGAGGCTTTGATTGCAGGTCTGAAAAATTTGAAGAAGCTAAATGCAAAGAGGATTTTTGTCTATGGAGATTCAGAGCTAATAATCAAATAGGTAAAAGGAGAGTACCAAGCAAAGCATCCCCGATTGAGGGCCTATCGAAATGTAGTCCTTGATATCTTGATGACATTCCCTGAGTACACTTTGATAGCAGTACCCATGATGCATAACCTTATTGCTGATTCTCTTGCCACTACTGCAAGTAACTTGAAAATTCCAATGAACTCTAGCAACAAGTTTGAGATTTATGTCAAACATAGGCCTGGTGTTCCTAATAATATAAGGTATTGGCAAGTTTTTTGGGATGACAATGAGATCAATGATTTTTTTGTAGAGTGATGGAAAATTCAAAGATACTCCCATAGAAGGTGACTATGAGGTTGATGATCAAGAAATTGAAGCAAATCAGATGGACATATTGCAGCTAAAGGATAATCTAATTCCTAGAGGTCTCATACCTTTAGAGGAGCTTTTT
Organism: Pinus albicaulis; assembly: GCA_034641835.2. Lineage (NCBI taxonomy): Eukaryota > Viridiplantae > Streptophyta > Pinopsida > Pinales > Pinaceae > Pinus > Pinus albicaulis. The sequence goes on from CM076570.1 coordinate 1,625,315,316, forward strand.
GATCAGGATGATGTTGCAAAGAAACCAAGCTTGGTGCCTACTGAGAAAGGAGTCGAAGATGTGAATCTTGGAGCAGCTAACAAGCCCAAGTTTGTGAAGTTGTCAAAGGCATTGTCCCCTGAGGTAAAGGAAAAGTGTGTTAAATTACTTTCTGAATTTTCTGATGTGTTTGCATGGGATTATTCAGATTTTAAGGTGTATGACAAAAACATAATTCAACATACTATTCCCATCAAGCCGGATCAGAAGCCATTTAGATAGAAGCTAAGAAGGATCAACTCGAAGCTGTTGCCATCCATTGAAAAAGAGGTAAACAGATTGTACAAAGCTGGTATCATAGTTCCAATTAGATTTTCTGACTGGATTTCAAATTTGGTCCCGATACGTAAGAAAACAGGAGAGATAAGGTTATGCATAGATTTTCGGAATCTGAATAAAGCATCCTTAAAGGATAATTATCCACTTCCAAAGATGGACCATATTCTGCAAAGAGTAGTTGGAGCATCAAGGATGTCACTACCATTAGGGGAATTTTGAGGTCTAAAATGGGCCTCCTAAGGAAATTATAAAATAATAGTGGAAAAAATCAAATAAGATTTGATGACATCATCAAATTTTAGAGGGAAAAATGGAGAAACTACTTTTTCAACTCATATTTTCAACTTATCTCCCAAAGTTTTTACTCAAATTTCGAGCGCACGGTTGGACTTTAAATTAACCCCCCATCCAAGGAGTACCCATGTTGCACACTTCGATGGGTCCTACCACACGAAAAATGAGAAATACATAAAAAAACGCATTACAATCACATTTTTATGTATTTCTCATTTTTCGTGTAGTAGAGTTCATCGAAAGTATGCAACATGGGTACTCCTTGGATGAGGAATTAAATTTCGCATCCAACGAGTACTCCCGCTCGAAATTTGGGTAAAAATTTTGGGAGATAAGTTGAAAATACAGGTTGAAAAAGTAGTTTTATTATTTTATTATTTTTTAATATTTTTACCCTTTTATTTAAAAAATGGTGAATCATCCCCCATGGTTGACATCATCATCTTGAATCCTATTGGTTGTTATAAAGTTTAGTTTTGTTGTACATTTTTCTTACGAGGCCCATTTTAGACCTCAAAATTCCCCTAATGTCGATGGCTACTCAGGCTATCATCAGATCTTAGTGCATGAGAAAGACCAAGACAAAACTGCCTTCACAACACCCTGGGGAACCTTCCAGTATGCTAAAATTCCATTTGGACTGAAGAACGATGGAGCTACTTTCCAGCGAGCAATGGAAATTTATTTTCCCAACGAAAAAGATGTTTTTCTTGTTGTTTATTTGGATGATCTGACAGTATTTTCTAGTTCTGATGATGAGCATTTGCACCATTTGAGAGTTGTTTTTCAGCGATGCAGAAAGTTTGGGATTTATCTCAATCCCAAGAAGAGTCTCTTTGCCATGGATGAAGGCAAGTTTCTAGGGCATATCATCTCTAAAGATGGTATCCACATTGATCCATCTAGAGTGGAGGAAATTCAGCACATAGACCTTCCACAGAACAAAAAGATGATTCAAGCATTCAATGGTAAGATGAATTTCTTGCCAAGATTTATACCCAATTTGGCTGAACATCTAAGAGAAATGACTAACATGTTAAAGAAAGATAGCACTGTCAAATGGAGTGAGGACGCTTTCAAGTCATTTAATCTGGTAAAGTTTGCTCTATCCAATGCCCCAGTCTTGGTTAGTCCTGACTATACTCAAGATTTTATTATTTTTTCATTTGCATCGGAGCATACCATGGCTGCCGTTTTGATGCAAAAGAGAGATTAGATTGAAAGGCCAATTGCCTTTTTTAGTAGGACTATTAGAGATGCTGCTTTGAGGTATAATATTATTGAAAAACAAGCATTGGATCTTATAAAGGCATTGAAGGATTTTAGAGTCTATATTTTGCATTCACATACTATAGCATATGTTCCTAATGTATCAGTAAAGGATGTCTTGATGCAAACTGATCCAAAAGGTCGAAGAGGTAAGTGGATAGTAGCTATGTTGGAGTATTATTTGGAGATCAAACCCACAAAGTTGATCAGAGGACAAGGCTTGGCAAAGTTAATGGCCCATTTAAATATACGTGCCCTGGATATAAACCTCATAACAACAATGTCAGAGGATGAAGATGAAGGTTTGCTTGTTCCAGTTTCAGATATTTTTCTGCAATCCCTATGGTATTCAGATATTGTTCATGTTCTTCAGCATCTTTCACCACCTCCAGGGATGTTTAAAAGTAAAGGTAGATCACTGAAACTTAAATCTACCAAATATTGTATTTTAAATAGTCCCCTTTATTGGAAATATCCTGGAGGTATTCTGCTTAATTGTTTGGTTGAAGATTAGGCTCAGAAGGTAATGCATGACTTTCACAAAGATGATTGTGGTGGTCATTTGTTTTGGAAGACTACAACTAAAAAAGTGCTGAGAGCAAGATATTATTAGCCCACTTTATTTTCAGATTTGTATAAAACAGTGATGAGTTGTCATGAATGTCAAATATTCCAAGGGAATAAGAAATTGCTTCCTCTTCCTTTGAAACCAGTTTCAGTAAACACTCCATTTCAACAGTGGGGACTTGATTTCATAGGAGAAATCCATCCCGCATCATCAACACATCATCGATGGATCTTGACAGGAATATATTACTTCAGCAAATGGATCAAGGTCATCCCAGCAAGGCAGACAACTGACATGGTAATTATTCAATTCCTAGAGTCGAATATTTTATCTCATTTTGGCTGCCCTCACAAAATTATAACAAATAATGCAACAACGTTCAAGTCTAAGAAGATGGTGGAGTTCTGCGACAAATACAATATCATGTTGGGTCATTCAACAGTGTACTATCCACAAGGCAACATCCTGGCAGAATCATCAAAAAAATCTCTGATAAATATAATCAAGAAAATGATGGAGGAAAACAAAAGAAATTGGCATCGAAAGCTCATCAACAAATTTTGGGCAGACTGAGTTAGCAGCAAGAAATCCATAGGTATGTCACCTTTTGAATTGGTTTATGGTACTGATGTTGTCTTTCCTACATCACTTACAGTTCCAGTCATGAGATTATTGCAAGAAGTTGGTAGTGAAAATGATGACAATCAGCGAAGAATCAATCAGATGATCCACCTTCAGCAAACAAGAGAGGAAGTGTCACAGAATGCTATTCAGTTGCAGGAGAAGATAAAGAAGATCTATGACCGAAAGACCAAAGAAGAAAAGTTTTAGTTAGATGATGTGATGTTGAGATGGGATGCAAGAAATGAGGACAAAGGGAAGTATGGAAAGTTCGACAACCTGTGGAAAGGACCATACAAGATTTCAGCATACAGGGGATAAAATGCTTTCTTGCTTTCAGAAATGGATGGCCAAGATTTCCCTGGAGGAGTAGTGAATGGTAGGATTTTGAAGCACTACCATTGTTGAAGATAATAGACCAGAAACTATGTCACAATCATTGTATATACCATGTTATTTTTGTTCAGATTTCAGAATACACAGTCATTAAAGTTTGGGGCCCAAGGTGAAGGCTATAAAACTTGAATGATATGTGTATAGTTTGGTTTTAGTTTTCAGTCTTAGTCTTGAGTCAGAGTCAGTCTGCATTGTGTCAGTTTTCAGCATTTTCAACTCCATGCCCAAATGGATAAGGCTACTTGGTCTACAGTGTTCTTGGCACCTCCAAGGAGCTATCATCCCCATTGGAGCCAATGTTAGTGTCAATCTAGTCATACTACCATCAGTGATCAAAATTGCTCTTTTGTATTTGCATATTAGGAGTCCCATACCATAAATTTTCACCATTCTACTAGGTCATGGATTCATTGATGGTAGTGATTTTTCATCAGTTTTACCTCATGTGAAACTTGCTGATTCTCCTCTCTATGGTATTTATTCATGAAACCAGAGATTCTGGGTTCGATCCATCCAGCTGTCGTTTTTCATATTCCTGCATATCCAGCTGCTTCAGAACCTAGGGTTTCTTTTCAGCTTTTTTTTTTTTCCAATTTTATGTTGTTTTTCATCTATAAAACCCTAAAACATTAAAATTTCTAACTTCTGCGTGTTTCTGGCCCTATTGCGCAGGTGACAGACATCAGCTGCAACTGAGATGGCAACTTTTTCGGAAATCTGCCGCCGGGACACCCGGAGCTTCAGGTCGCACTTTTCAGCCCAAAAAGTGCTACCTATCCTCCAGGTCACACTTTTCAGCCCATTATCTGCGACCTGCACAGAAAACAGGTCAGAACCTGCGACCTGCCTGATTTTCTGCTATTTTTCTGCAATTTTTCTGGGTTTTTCTGAAGCTTCTATCAGGGTTTTCCAGCCTCTGTCTCAGCCCGTTTAGACCTGTTTCTGATATTTTTTTCTCATCTAAGTGGGAACCTATCCCCCTAGGGCTTCAGTACCCTCCCCTTTTGGTGGAAGAGTTTTAGCTGTTTCAGGTGTCTGATTTTTCAGAGTTTCAGCCTTCCCTTTTTCAGATCTGATACCTCATTCTCAGATCCCTTTAAATCAGCTCTTCTTCCTTTCAAATCACCTCTTGTAGTTTTTTTTGGACCTCCCTTTAGGGCCTCCTCCTTGTCCCTTCCGCTTTTTGCTGATTTCCTCCCTTTTTTCCAGCCACCTTGCCTCTGTCTCTTGGCTGTGTCCTGCACCTCTTTTTAGCAGTTTTATCCTTTAGATCCCTGTCCCTCCCGACCTTAGATCTATTGGCCTTTTTTCAGTGTGTTTTGACTAGATTTTTTCCCTCTTTTAGCTTCATTTTGAGATACCCTCCTTCTTGGGTTAGATCAATGCATTGTTAGCTGTTAATTTTCTGTTATTTCAGCACTATATACTGTTCATTGCAGATTTATTTTCAGTTACGCAGCACACTTTTTCTTTTTCTCTCAAAACGACTGGGTTTAAAAATTAAAATTAACGCATGCCACACGCTCACCCTATGCGAAGAAGAGCCTGGTTAACACCGCCAGGCAAAGACGTTAAAACATTGTAAAATCAATTGACACTGCACCTTTTTCTGCCCTTGTTTCGACATTGTAATCACTTGATTCTGCACCTCCCTGCCCTTGTTGGTCGTTCTTCTTCCCCTTGTGTCATGTTTGTGTTGTCACCATTGCGCCCCCAAGGCGTGCATCCCAGAGAATTCTTGGCCTTCACCCTCAGTTTCCGGTCGGTCGACCTACTCCGTCCTATCATCGTCGAGTTATTCCTCCTCTGAGTCCGCACTCCGACTCCTCTTCTGATTCATTGGGTTCTCCTTTTACTTCTGGTTCTTCTCCTATCACCTTCACTATGTCTGGTCCAGGGCCTCATGCTAGCAGCAATCCCGACCCTAATGCAGGGACTACTACTAGCGGAACCGCCACAGGAACTACCTCGGCTGCACCCTTGCTCCCTTACATGGCAGGCCTCAGCCTCCCCGATTTCAATCAGTTGATCAATGACCCTATCCGCCATGATGCTAGTTGGCCTGCTATGCCGACGAAGCTCCCTTATGACATTCCTAAGTTTGAAGGTCTGGCCGGAGAGGATCCAACCAACCACATCCGCTCCTTCCACATGTGGTGTTCTTCCAGCTCTATTACCGATGACTCCATCCACCTTCGGTTGTTCCAGTGCACCCTTACTGGCGACGCTTCTAAATGGTATGTTGACCAGACCTCTTCTTCCCATACCACCTTTGTGGCAATTTCCCAGGCCTTCTTATCTTACTTCTAGCTCCCTCTCCGATACGACACTGGTACGAAGCTTTTGACTTCTTTCCGCCATTCCTCTTTGACCCGCCTTTCCACTCATGTCTAGGAATGGCGGAGAAGACGAAGCTTATGTCAAGCCCCTCCCTTTGAAGATTGGGTTTATATGGACTGGTTCCTTCGCACCCTCTTACCTCCCATTGGAAAAGATGTCGCCTCTCATTTTCCTCAAACCGAAGAAGCCGCCCTTCAAATCGCCTTGAAATATGACCTGATCTACGCTTAGTCTGGTTATGTTTATACCGTCCTTCCTGACCTCCCCAGGCCCAGTGGTACTAACGCCCCGGGGGCATCTCATTCTGCCGACGGTATCGTTGGAGCCCTTTCTCATCTGTATTCTCAACCTCCTATGGGCTACGGTCCCCCTCCAGGAGGGGCCAGCACCTCTAGCACTTTCCCCCCTCCAGGTAGCATGTATCCAGGATACGGCATGCCTCATCCTTTTGCCCAACCTCCTGCTTACCTCAATGTTTCCCAACCTCACCATTATCCTTATTCGTAGCTTGGTGCTCCAGCTCGTCCAACATTTGCACTTCCACCTCCCTTGCCTTCTCAACCCCCGCAACAACACCTACAACCTCCTCCAGGGCAAGTATTTGCACAGCAGGGCACAACTAATCCCCCTTCCTCTCAAAGAAGGCGGAAAGGAAATCAAAATCAATCTGCCGCTGGTACTCGTGGGCCCAATCCTCAAGGTTTTGACTCTAACGCTGCTAACTAGCAACAGGGCACTCAGCCCAAGCCGGACAGGCCTATTCGCACAAATAAGCCTTATTCGTGTTGCAGTGTTTACAGTCATTACACTCACGATTGTCCCCTTTTACCACAGATGTGGCAGATGTGGGAGTCTCAAGCCACATTGCGAGGACAACATGCCTCCCCTCAAGCTCCCCCTAATGTGGCCACTACTCAACTGGCTGTGTTTACCGATCCTTTCCCTCAGCAAGGATTCGTGGCTACCCAACCACCTGACGGAAAGGTCGCCACTCAACCTTCCCCTTCTGGTTCCTCCGATTACCAGATCCTCATGATGAACTCTGATCCTTTTCCCACCGTCGACCTTAATCTTCAAACTCGGTCTCGCCATTACCCCAAGCCTCCCGCTCAGTCTGTCTCCGAGCCCCCTTCTTCAGGTTCTACCGAGCCTCTTTCGACATCCAATGGCCCCTTACATATCCCTCAACCCAAATTTTAGGTTCATACCAAGATTCCTAAGGGTCCATTACGCCGAAATGCTGCTCTTGGTTGAGCTGCACATTCATATAGCATAGTAGATGATTTGGCGCAGTCTCCTGCTGCCATTTCCACATTGGAACTCCTCCAGTCTTGCCCTTCCCAAAAGAAGGCTCTACTATATGCCATGGGCGCTGTAGATCCTACTGATGACCAAATGATTGTTTTCAACGCCCATCAATCAGAACATCCTCCTCTACCTGCTTCCGTAGCCTTCCAAATCCAAGTCAAAATCCGGAATGCTAACGTTTCTCGGTGTATAATTGATGAGGGGGCATCCACCTGTGTGATGTCCGCTTCGGTTTGGAAGCAACTCGGATCTCCTGAGTTGGCCACGCCTCCCAGCCCATTGGCCTCTTCCGTAATTGTCCTATCACTCTTGCGGGCAAGACTATTTGCGTTGACGTCGAAGTCATTGACACCCCTCTAGATTACAACATTCTCTTGGGGCGAAGCTACACCTATGCCATGTCTGCTGTCCCATCCGCGATTTTTCGCAAGATTTCTTTTCCTCACAATGGAAAGATAGTCACCATTGACCAGTTGACTTATCATGAGCCAAAGTCTCAGACCTCCCTTGAGACGACCATCTCTTCTGTAGCCAATAAGAAAACTGTTGATTCCTTGACCAGTGTCTCTCTTGGTGTCTACAAAGACTCCTCTTTGCTTGGAACTTTCCCTGGTCTCCCTCCTCCTCCTATCTTTGATCCCAGCTTATCGAATGTTTACATGATGCAATCGTCGCGGGCTGCCCTTAAGTGACCCGCTACGGCTAGTTAGCAACCTCAACCTCAACCTCGCCCTCCGCAACCCGCTCCTAGCCATTCCTCTCAGCCAGCCGGACGTCTTCCTTCTGGCCCTTCCCCTTCAGCTGGTATCCATGATCCCCTCTATCCTCCTGGGTCGGTTTCCTAAGCCTAAACCATCTAGGAGCCGTTCCCCCTGGTCATTACCCCGTTGGTCAGATACCCTTCCTGGCTCCCCCCCCGGAGTCTATTCGGTCCCCATCATGGCCACCCTCTCTCTCCCCAACCTAACCTTGGGCATACTCGTCTGGTACCTCGACCCTCCAGCTGCTACTATGCCTGGTCACCCCAAACCCTACCTTGCTTTGACATCGGTTCAACCGGTCCCCCTCGCTTCCTCCATTGCCACTGTGCCCCCAGCACCTCCACAGGTGTTAGGTCCCTATATCACTAGTATAGCCCCTTATTATTGTTAGTGTAAACCCCTTATTGTTATTAGTGTACCCTTGTAACCCCCATTTTGTTATTATTGTGCCCTTAAATTATTATTGTTAGGTCGGCTAGGATTACATTGTGGCCCAATAGGATTACATTATGGCCACATGGACTCCTATATATAGAAAGGAGGTTTTGTAAATTGTATCATCCAAGAATTGTTCATTTATGTAATGTATTGGAGGTTTCCCCCTCGAAGTGGCTCATTTCTAAGGCGTTTTTATCTCTTTTCTTCTCTTTTTGGAGCTGGTTACACAACATTTGGTATCAGAGCTTTGGATTCTAGGGTTTCGCTGCTCCAAACAGGTCATCGTGGAATTTTCGCTATAACTTTTTTTCTACGAAGTTTCAGAAGCTGAAATTTTTAGGGTGCGAAGCCGAAATCCTGAGGAAGCGTGTCTAAAAATTTCAGACCTTGGTTCGCAATATTTGCGGAGATATCGTCTGTGGAAGTCAGGTCTTTGTTCAAGCTCCTAAACAGGCCATCGTGGAATTTTCGCTATAAATCTGTTTCTACGAAGGTTCAGAATCTGAAATTCATATGGTGCGAAGCTGAAATCCTGAGGAAATTCTTCAAAAAATTTCAGATCTTGGTTCGCAATATTTTTGGAGATATGATCTGTGGAAGGTAGTGCTTTTTCAGGCTCCTGAATTTCATCTCAAAGAGGTGATCGTGGGAAAAGTTTAATAAATCTCTCTCTGAAGATTGGATTGGAGTGCCGTCAAAAGTGGTCACCAGTACACGGCCTGTAGTTTCTTCTCTATCAATTTCAGAGACAAAGGACAAAACAGTGACACGTGGCAAGTCGTACAAGTTAGCTCTACTGAACCAGTCCAGAATTAGGTCATTGTGGGAGATTGGACACAACTTTGTCTTGGAGAATCAAAATCAGGTCAGACCTGTGGCATTTGACAGAAGCTTCAGAGGGCTACTACAGGGCTGAATTTCAGATATCTAAGATTTTCAATTACAGAGATAATTCAATTTCAATATCGATCTCCTAAAAGATAGTAAAAGGTGTGTATTTTTTTTTTTTTCCGAATTGCATAAGTCTTGTTTGAAGAATCAAGTTGAATTGATTCCAAGGGCATCTTTTAGAATAGATATCAATATTGGATTCTAAAATGGCCCCTAAAAAGAATTCAACACCCATTAAGCCTTCAGAAGGCTCTACTATGACTCATGAAGATGAAGAATGGCAACATGACATATCAAAATTACAGGAGCAAATTTCGCTCTCGCAAAGAACAACAAAAAATGAAATGGAAGTTTTGAAGAAAGGCGTGGAAACTAAGATGGATGGTTTGAAGAAAGGCGTGGAAGCTAAGATGATTGGTTTGGAAGCTAAGACGGATGGCATGGAAGTGGGCATGGAAGCTAAGATGGATGACATAAAAGACAACATGGAAAACATGAAGAGTGATCTAAAAGCATACATGGAAGGCTTGATGACAAGATTAAAACCAGAAATGATTCCTAATGGTGGAAATATAGGAGAAGAACCTCCTGATGAGAACGAAATAAATGTTAATCATGATTTCATAAACTCGAATGTTGGCAGGAAGAACCACCATATTCCAAAAATGGATATGAGGAAGTTTGATGGAAAGGATCCTGTAACATGGATACTACAGATGGAGCAATATTTTGATCTCCATAATGTGCAAAACACACAAAAGGTGCGCATTGCAACTTTACATTTAGAACAAAATACATTTGTATGGTATCGATGGCTTTGCTCCCGTAAAAAAATTGTCACTTGGTCAATTTTTGCGGAGGAAATGATAGCACATTATGAGGATACAAAGAGCAACACCTTCTTTAGCCAATTGATAAATCTCAAACAAAAGGGTTTAGTGGGGCAGCACATTGAGGACTTCCAAAAATTGAATATAAAGGTAACTGATATTCCAGAGGAACACAGGATTGATCTCTTCATAGGTACTCTAAAGGATAACATCCAACATGAAGTTCGTGTTTTGGAACCTGATTCATTGGAGAAGGCATTCAGGTTGGCAAGAAAAGTTGAATGTAAAATTATGGCCACAAGGAAGCCTACCACTCAATTCTATAAAGAAGGAAGTGTTGCTACGCCTAGATTTCCACAACCTACAAGGTTGACACCACAACAATTGGAAGAAAAAAGAGCAAAAAGGGCTTTGCTACAGTTGTGATAGCAAATACACTAAAGGTCATAAGTGTGCTGAGAAGAAATTATTTTACATAGATTGTGAAGAAAAAGAAGAAAATGAACAAGAAGAGGATATACACCAGGAACCAGCCCTAGAAGAGGAAGAAATGAATCCGACCATATCGTGTAATGCACTGGCAGGAATTACCACTCCTCAAACTCTCAAGATAGAAGGACATATCAAGAAGAAAAGGGTAATAGTGTTGATTGATTCGGGTAGCACCCATAATTTTATTCATTATAAGGTAGCCAAGGAATTAAATTGTTTCCTATACCCAGCACCAGAATGTCAAGTGATGGTTGCAAATGGAGGAACTATAAATTGCTTTGGAAAATGCCATAATATCAAGCTAACCATGGGGGAATATGTATTGATTAGTCCAATGCTTGCCATTCCTATGGGAGGTGTTGATGTTGTACTAGGAGTACAATGGTTACAATCTTTGGGGACGGTAGCTTTTAATTTTCAAGAACTTTTCTTGAAATTTTTTTGAGAAGGAAAGGAAGTCGAATTACGGGGTATTGCGGGGAAGCCAGGAAGGATAATAAGCTCTAATGTCATGACAAAGCTTCTAAAGAAAGAACAACGAGGCGTAATTGCACAATTATGCTCACTAGAAGTTCCGACATCAAAATCATCTATTTCTGCAGATCTCCAACAAGTCTTGGACAATCATTCCGAGGTGTTTGAAACTCCCAAAGGACTCCCACCTATTCGTGATCATGATCATGCTATTCATTTGATTCCAGGAAGTGTTCCTCCAAACATCCGGCCTTATAGATATCCTTGCTTCCAAAAGAGCGAAATTGAACGTATGATTGCAGAAATGTTAGAGGCGGGTATAATTCAACCTAGTCAAAGTTCTTTCTCTGCTCCTGTAGTATTGGTACACAAGAAGGATGGATCATAGCGAATGTGTCCGGATTATAGGGAGCTCAATAAGCTCACCATTAAAGATAAATTTCCCATTCCTGTGATTGATGAATTATTGGATGAATTACATGGAGCAATTTATTTTACCAAGTTGGATCTTCGTTCGGGATATCATCAAATTAGAATGAAGACTGAAGATATTCCAAAAACAGCATTTCGAACTCATGAGGGTCATTATGAATTTTTGGTCATGCCTTTTGGCCTTACCAATGCACCTTCTACATTTTCAAGGGTTGATGAATTCCATTTTCAAACCCTTCCTTAGAAAATTTGTGCTAGTATTTTTTGATGATATACTAATCTACAGCAGGTCTTGGAAGGATCATGTTGAACATGTTGACAGGGTGCTCAAACTATTGCGGGAGAAACAATTATATGCAAAAAAGTCCAAATGTTTCTTTGGAGTACAAGAGGTGGAATATCTGGGTCATATTGTATCTCACGAGGGTGTTAAAGTGGACCCTAGCAAAATTAAAGCCATTAAGGAATGGAAAGTTCCCACAACCATAAAGCAGTTGCGAGGATTTCTCGGGTTAACAGGGTATTATCGCAAGTTTGTTAAGAATTATGGGAGAATAGCGGCACCTCTAACAACATTATTGAAGAAAGATGCATTTTCATGGACTCCTGAAGCAACTAAGGCCTTTGAACGTCTTAAAGAGGCAATGTGCCTAGCACCGGTCTTAGCTACACCAGACTTTACAAAAACCTTTATTGTGGAATGTGATGGCTCAGGAAATGGAATTGGTGCAGTTTTAATGCAGGAAGGAAGACCCATTGCTTTTGAAAGTCGTCCAATCAAAGGAAAGTATTTACAGAAACCTATTTATGAGAAGGAAATGTTAGCAATACTACATGCACTAAAGAAATAGCGAACTTACCTAATGGGAAGACACTTCAAGGTAAAAACTGATCATGATAGTCTTAAACACTTTTTGGAACAAAGACTATCGTCAGAAGAACAACAAAAATGGGTCACAAAGATGTTGGGTTATGACTTTGGAATAATCTACAAAAAAGGAAAGCTGAATGTTGTTGCAGATGCACTCTCAAGAAAGAATGAAGAGGTGGAAGCATTGCTTTGTGCCATTTCTATTATCCAGCCAGATTGGATAACTGAAGCAAGAGATGAATGGAAGAAGGACAAAGATGTATGGATACTCATTCAAAAGTTGCAGCAAGATCCTAGTACATCTGATACATTTAGTTGGAAAAATGATTCCCTATGGTACAAAGATCGCTTATATCTTTGTAAGAATTGCCAACTAAAACAAAATATTCTTCTGGAATTGCACACTTCTCCTTTAGGAGGACACTCAGAATTTTTAAAAAATTACCACAGGGTGAAGAAAGAATTTTTTTGGGATGGCCTTAAATCTGATATTTGAAAGTTTGTGGCGGAATGTTTGGTTTGCCAGCAGAATAAAGTGGAAACAATTAAGACCCCAGGACTTCTACAACCTTTATCCATTCCAAGTCAACGTTGGGAGGAGATTTCAATGGATTTTATCACGGGTTTACCTAAGTCCGAAGGAAAGAGTGTCATCATGGTGGTAGTTGATAGACTTACCAAGTATGCACACTTTTGTGCATTATCTCATCCATTTTAAGCAAGTACAGTTGCTACTACATTTATGGACAGAATTCAAAAGCTACATGGAAGCCCAAGGGTTATTGTGAGCGACAGAGATCCCATTTTTACTGGAAATTTTTGGACGGAGTTATTTTCTTGTTTAGGTACTCAATTAGCTCATAGCTCTTCTTATCATCCTCAATCTGATGGTCAAGCTGAGATAGTAAATAAATGTTTGGAAGGATATCTTCGTTGTTTTGTATCTGATAAACAAACACAATGGGTCAAGTGGTTACCTCTCGCTGAATGGTGGTATAACACTTCCTTCCATACTGCAGCAAAAATGACCCCATTTATGGCACTTTATGGATATCATCCACCATCCATCACATCATCTTTAAGGGAAAATTCGAAGGTTCAAACAGTGGAAGATCACATCGAGCATCAGCAAGAAGTTCTCCAACTCTTAAAGGATAACCTGAATTTGGCACAAAATCGAATGAAACAACAGGCAGATCAACATCGTAGCGAGAGAAGTTTTGATGTAGGAGATTGGGTATTTTTACGACTACAACCATACAAACAAATGTCCCTCAAGCAAGCAAGAAGGATAATAAATTATCGCCAAAGTACTATGGTCCTTACAAGGTGTTGCAAAAGATTGGTACTATGGCATACAAATTGGAGCTTCCTGCTTCTTCGCGAGTACATCCAGTTTTCCATGTTTCATGCTTAAAGAAGGTTATGGGTGAAAATCTTCCAGTTCAAACAATATTTCCAGAACTTGATGAGGAAGGAAAAATCATATTGGAACCTGAAGCGGTCATGGAAACAAGAACTCGACAGCTACGGAATCGATCAATTTCAGAGTATCTCATCAAGTGGAAGAACCTACCCACTGAAGATTCTACATGGGAGGATGAGAATTTTATACAGAAGCACCCGGAGCTACTCAAGTGTTGAGGACAACACTTTTTTGAAGGAGAGGGGCATGTTAGGTCCCTATATCACTAGTATAACCCCTTATTATTGTTAGTGTAAACCCCTTATTGTTATTATTGTACCCTTGTAACCCCCATTTTGTTATTATTGTGCCCTTAAATTATTATTGTTAGGTCGGCTAGGATTACATTGTGGCCCACTAGGATTACATTATGGCCCCATGGCCTCCTATATATAGAAAGGAGGTTTTGTGAATTGTATCATCCAAGAATTGTTCATTTATGTAATGTATTGGAGGTTTCCCCCTCGAAGTGGCTCATTTCTAAGGCGTTTATATCTCTTTTCTTCTCTTTTTGGAGCTGGTTACACAACAACAGGACCCTTCTCCTGTCGTGTCGGCTCCCGGGAAGAAAGGCAAAGCTCGCAAGGGGGCATCCAAAGACAAGGCCACCTCGACTGACCCGACCCCTCCTCCGCCCGCAAAGCCTTGTGCCTTGTGTGATGTCGTCGGCCACGCCACCCATGCTTGTCCTGAATTGCCCCGTATTCAACCCATGGTTAAATTCACATTCCTCGAGTCTACGGTCCCTGAAGCCTCCATTCCTTATTCGTCCGTAACCAAGAACCCCAAGACTATCCGCACCAACAAACCCTATGCTCTGTGTGGTGTCCATGGCCATTATTCCCACCATTGTCCTCACCTCACACATTACCACGCCTCTTTAGAGGTAGTTCGAGAGTATGAGGTTGAACAAAATCAATCCGCCTCTCCCATACTTGCGCAGTATGCCGCCGGTCAGTCTGAGGATCCACCCGCTCCCATCAACATCCCCCTTGATGTTCAAATGTCGGAGTCTACTATCGCTATCCTCTACCTTTCATCCTCTCCGCGACCCTCGAGAACACTCCCGCTTGACTCTCCCCCGTCGCTTCGTTGATCCCCCTTCAACCTCTTTTGACCATCTCTTTGTCTGTTCCTCTGTCATTCCCCGTGATGACCCATATGTGAACCTGTTGAAGCCTAGAAAATCTCTTCTTCAAACATCGGGGAAAACCACCCGGTCGGGACCTTAAGACAACTCCTTTTCCGTTTGGTATGGTGGCTCCGACTGGATTTAAAGGACCAGTTTCCTTATAACTAAATGGATTGGTTTGGATGGGTGGAAATGGGACTAAATTAACTGAAATAAAACTATTTAATTTAAACTAAATACTGGTAAATAAATTCTAACACTAACCCTGGTAATTATATGTGAATACAACTTAAGATTGTTCCAATTTAACAATAACCATGAAAATGTATTATTATTTAAATTGAAATGTGCAGAAACAAATAAAGATAACTCTGTTTAAGAAATTAAACAAAGTTGTATTAGCATATTGCATTCATCATTGTATACCATCTATATATACTTATGAAAGATAACGTTTCAATTATACTCAGAAATGATATATAAAAAGAAGCGTTGTGAAAACAAATATATATAAATGATAGCAATTTTAAAGTGAATATCATAAGACAAAAGAAATCAACAGTGAATAGATAGAAATACCTTATTCATCTTGAAGACTTTCAAATGAAATCTGATACTCTAATCCAGTAACTCTGATGCAAAATCAAATTCCAAGGTACATAAATGCAACACTTCAAAGATAATTCCGCATAAAAATCACCAGATGTGATCCTTTTTAAAAATATATAAGACAGTGGAGTACAGAAATGTAATCTCCAAGTCAAAAATATTAAGATCCAGGACCCTTCTCTAAATTCATGAGAAGGGTTTAAATACTACTTAGCTAAATCTAAAAATAGTCTATTACAAAAATTAAGGATTCGGTTCAATGACCGTCCTTTTCCTAGGCTAAAATACAGTAAAATTAAAACTAAATCTAACTAACTATGAACTTGATCTTTAAATTTGCAGGCATCTAGCATAGTTTTGAGAGGATGTGGTTGACCGACTTCAGAATTCAACTGTCCTGAAAAGACAGAGTCGGCAAGCGTAGGCGCGATCTTCTCTGTAGCATTGATGATACAATTAAGCGCACTGTGCTGAATGTGTGGCTTCAACAAGTACGTCCAGTATGAGTCCCAATTTAATCTTGTCAGCCCTTGGATAGATTTTGCTCTTTCTTCTGCCTTTTGCCTCCATTCTGTTTGCAGTTGATTTTCCTGTGGGAGATATCCTGGAACAGTTTCTGAAATCAAATTAGCTTTGTGTAAATTATCATTTACACAATCAGTAAGAGTGTTTGCCGCTGTAGCCGCCTCCTCTACTGCCTTTTCTGCCTTTCTTATTTGTGCATCCCAGTTATTGAACAATATTTCTTTATGGTTTTCATTAACAATGGGTGCACCATCTTTTCTGCCTTCTTCTGTCTTTTTCCATGCCAGATAATCATTTAACCCAATCATTAAAGCACATAACAGATGTTGATATATGGGAAGATTGCCTTTGAACAACGCGCCTACATGAATCTGCGACATTGCGATCTGCGATTTGCTGCGCAATATCGCAATATCACAATGTCGAAATATCGCAATATTGCAAAATGAAACCATCGCAGTTATGTAAAATAGCGCAAAAGCGCAAATTGCGCAATAGCGCAATAGTGCAAAAGCGCACATCGCAAATCTCGCAAAAGCGCAAAATGGTAAATAGCGCAAAAGATATTTGTTTAACATTTCTGTTTTCTGCGCTATGCGATCTACGACCAATATGTTTATTGTATAGGATTTTTTGGGATCGCATTATCGCAAAAGCGCAAAATTGCATTTTCAGTTTTATGAAAGATATATACCATTTTGCGATGGATGCGCTATTTTGTTTAAAGAACAATTTTATTGTAATCTATCATAAACTTAAGTGTTTCTTAATGTTATTTCTAAGGGATTTCTCTAAGTTTATTATAGAAAGTTTTATTTGAAAAGGAAAACAAATCTTAATTGATTTTTTGGATTTTTTAACTAAGGGTCCCCATTTATTTAGTATTATTACTAATATTAAATAAAAAAGGGGGGTTGTTGCTGGTCACAACAGAACCTCTCTTCCTATACGGCTGATACAGGTAGCTTTGTCGCGTCATGTGGCTTCCCTTCCTCTCGTGACACCACCTGTATCCATGTTGACCTCCGCAGCCCGAGTCTCCACCATCCCTCCTTTAGCCCTCATATACCACCCTCTAGTTCGTATATGAGTCATATCCATCCTGCCCATCGCACTCCCTTCCGCAGTTGTCGCTTGATGTCTACTATACACTCACGCTGCTGTCATTGTTTCTCCTCCTCCCATGTTTTGTCTCGTAACACTATTCCGCAAGACCTCCCGTCCACACCCTATGTCGGTTATGCCGATGGTGCAAGTCGTTACTCTCGGAATCTAGCCTTGGCAGGTTGGGCCAATTTTACCCCCTTGCATGCCCTTATTCTCTCGAACGGGGTCTGCATTGGTACTGCCACCAATAATCAGGCCGAATATGATGCAGTGTGTGATCTCTTAGCCGATGCCCTTTATCATCACATCCTCCATCTGCATGTTCGTTTAGATTCCTTACTTCTTGTAATGCAACTAAATGGTGTTTATCGTGTGCATAATCCTATCCTCTTTAGACGATATTTACGAGTGAAACTCTTGATACGTGAATTTGAAACCATAACTTTCAACCATGTACCTCGAGAACAAAATCACTATGTAGATAGAATTGCAAACAATGTTCTAGATTGGCATTTATCACACACATTTCATACAAGACAATAACATTCACAAATAATCACAAAGATGCATATCCATAATATGTGTCGAAAACATGTTTTAGAGTCCATTTACTCTGATACATTTCACATGCCCATAACATGTTACAAAAAACTCAAAACTGGGGGCACCACCTACCCCTACATACATACTAGGGAGCACCATCTGCCCCACACCTAATCACTATTTGGTGGATCCCGAGCCAATGGCTCTGCCCCTGCATCTCGTAGATCACGTATCCCCTGACTGGCCATCGCCATGCACCGCATGACACCTTGCCATTCCGAGGGTAGACCAATACACATATCAACGTACTGGTCATCTAAGTCTTGCCACCCGCGCTCTGACACACCGGTCAGCAACCTCTCGCATCTACGACAGATGTCCTCCAGGAGGGCGGCTGCATCCTCACTATGTGTCGCTCTCAATCCACTCGGGCCTGCAGCTCCTGATGCTGCCGGTCGTCCCATATATCTGGCCGGTTTTACCGGAGCTATATCTGCATACCAAAAGTACATGAATCAGTCACTCTACTATCCAATAAATTTAACATGCCCAACAAAGAATAGTTACTTGTTACTTACCATCGAGTCCCCATACTTGACCAGGCGGAAGTGGCAGGTCAGGATCCCCACAATAATTCATCCCACTATAGGGATAGTCATCTATGTATAACGACATCTGATCCCAATGGGCAAAGAACTTAGGTTGAAACACTCATCCGACCGTCCCTCCTCCTCCTCTACATAGTAGTCGACCCCATCGGCGCATCCTAGGCTCTCTCGGGCCCCCATCTGGGAGCTGTATACGAGGTCGTAAGGTCAGGATCTTCTCAAAAAAGAAGGAGCACAACAACATCCCATACGAGCAATCATGGTTCACTTTCTGCTTACACAGCAACAACTGTCGTTTTACCGACACCAACATCATTTGGGCCCACCCATAGTAGGTCCCACTCAACACACTCTCCATAATCATCATCTGCCCCCCAGTGATGTGATGGAACGCCTGGTTGCCCAGGACCCGCAACACCGTTGCGGCCACTGCACAGGTCTCTAATCTCTCTAGATCCCTGATCGGTATCCAAGTCCCTTTGACTTGGAGACCTGGTCGACAATGTCGTTCCACAAACTCCATGATGTGCTGCCCCCGCGGTAACACTGGCTGCGTATTTCCCACCATCCCCAGTGGCGGGAGACCAGTCAGGAAATATAGATCCTGGACTATCAGTTCGATCCTGTGCCCCTGCACTACGAAGACCTCATGATCTGGATCCCAGTAACTGACAATCCGGGCCAACAAGGGCTCCCCAGCTCTCATCAAAGGGTTCTCCAAAAACTTAAGAACCCCAAATCTGGCCAATACACGACGGACGCCCTGATCTGCCTGGATCTCTGACCGTAATGTACCCAGATTTCTCTCTCTCCAGTTGACCCGTATATCTGCCATATCTGCACAAAAACATCATCTTTGTTAGTACACAGATAGGGAACACTGTAACCAAACATAAAAACCCAACTCTCAGCCACAAAACAGCACTAAAACCCCCTCATCTTCTAGGTCACAATTTTCTGCCCAATCCTGGGACAGGTCACAGTTTTTGCCCTAAAACCTGCGTCCCAGGTTGCACTTTTTGGCCCAAAAAGTGTGACCCGACCGTAGAGATGAAGGAGGGTCTGTTATTGAGATTCTGGGCCCTAAACTGAACTTTCAAACCATCAAAATGAAAGAATAAGGTTAGGCCTCTTATCTGCAACTGACAGATCTCGATTCCAACGGTCGTATTGTCCGCTACGCTCGCCGCAAGATTTAGGGTCTTCTCTCCTCTCTTCCTTCACCACAACAACACTAGCAAATGAATGAATTTGGAGGGAATAATGCCTTATTAAAAGAGAACCCTTGTTTTTCTTTCGCCTGCTGCGACCACACCGTAGCTCAGTTTGGCAAACCGTCTGCACCGTTGGAAAGCTCTCACCGAGCCCTCAAATGGGTATCTGTTATTTTTTTGTGATTTTATACTTCAGCAGGACACATTTTGTCCACGAAGGGTCACTTCACCTCTCCTAAAAATCAAATTTCCTCACTTACAACACATGTACTTGGGGCACCACTTTGCCTCCATACTTGTCCTTGTTCGTGTCGATTTTCATCATGAGATACCATCTTGTGCTCATGTTTTCATGGTCCCCCATAGGACCTCTACTGTGTGGTAGCACCATCTAGTCACCCTTGTTTAGAGCATCCAAGTTGAGTCATCATCGCATTCATGGAGTCTATCCTGAGTCCCTTTTGTACCCTGTTATAGTCCTCCATCATTCATTGCTTGGTCGCACATTATGGCCTTCAGTCCCACTGTCCCCTATCCATTATGATATTGTGTTAGACGCTACCATGTCATTCATGCTCTTTATGCTCTAGCAAGGGAATTCGTCCATTCGCTACTCAGTCCCCTCCATTCCATCATCATCATTGGTATTAGTCTGTCCGTTGCTCTACTATTTTCTCTCGTGACTTAGTTGAGGATCTCTCATTGCCTCACCTATGGCGGACCTCCTTCTATCGACATCAACTTATTCATTCCAGAAGACAGGTCTAGAGGGCGATGTACCTTGGTTCCAGCTTCCACACTTGTTCGGTGCCTCGAATTAGGCAAAGGGCTCTCTCATTACCCTTCGACTTGATTGTTTCTCCAGCTCCTTCCAGCACGATCGAGATCCGTATGCTTGATGGTTCAGTGATGCAGCAGTAGCCTTTAGTGATTCCTAGGTGTGTGTGAGATTTCTCAACCCTCATGAGGGGGTGGCCCTGCAGGTAGCCCCCCACATGCCCGGATGACCTCTCCAGTGCAGCCTTCGATGCAGCTCCCTATATTTTATGATGTCGGCCTTAGCCGCTTGCAGCGCCTCTTTGATTTGCATGTATCAGTCAGATTTTGTGAGCCCTTCCCCACGTATAGGGGGCATTTGGGTTATATTTTTATCTCATGTACTCGGATATTATTGTATAAGTCCTGGCTGTTATCCCAGGCACAACATGTATGTGGGATCCTTCATTGTATTTTTATCTGGCTCATGTTTATGCCAGCTGTACTTTATGGTTCAGTCCCTTGTTTAATGGACACACTATTCTTTTTTACTTTGTCTCGACAGGCATAGGTATGCCTCCCCCGCCGCCTTTCGCACTGGTACCCTCTCATAAAAAGAGACTTGTTGCAACTACGAGTCTCGTCTCCTCAGGGTCTAGTTCTTCAACACACTAGTCTCCCTTATATTTCTCTCTCTCACTTCCCTCTTGATGTCTGGTGATTGAGTTCTTACAACGTACTTCGGTCATACGATTTTCTCCTAACACTCGCACACTGGGGGGCAATCTGTTACACCATTTTTTGGTCATCTAACCTATTATCATTAGATGGACCCAAGTACACCATGTAAGACCAATTTTACCCTAATTAAAATTGCTTTCACTATGTAAAATAACTTAATAAAACACATTTATTAGGTTGTTTATGGTCTAAACAGGAAACCCCAAAAGGAAATATTAAACAAACCTATATTTGTTTGATTTTCCTCATGGAATAATTTATTAAACCATAATTTAATTATTATTCCCAGTCATGTTTAACCGAAAAACAAAGAAATTAATTAGATAAACCTTTATTTATCTTATTATTTTCTAGGAATAACTATTTAAATCTTATTTAGATAATATTCCTTGTTAAATATGACCAAATCACCCACAAATAATTAAATAAATCATTATTTATTTGATTATCCTTCAACCACTTCCTTAAAAAGATAAATAAATCATTTATTTATTTATTATTGACAAATAAAGGGATTTGACCCAAGCCAAATACTTTTTCCCTCCAACAAATATAATAAAATATTCCATAAAAGGTGGATCTAGATTTGGTGAACATTATTTTAATCATGCACCAAGATCTAGAATGACCCAATATTTTGTTATAAATAGTAGGGTTTTCCTACCATTCTTCACCTTTTGTTGCCTATTAGATCACTCTGTATCTATACTCTTGGTCTGACTTTGAGCCATTATCATTGTCAAAGTTTCCATTATTTGCTGTGTGAGCTCCCTTTGAGTTCTATCTTTGTCTGGGTTTTCTACACCAACAAGAGAGAGAAATACTAGATCTAAAGTGCTGAGGACTTCCAAGAACCCATCCTGAGGAGAATTGGAAACACCTTCTTGTTTTCCTCCCAGGTGCCCTTAATACAAAAATTCTTTGAAAAATATTGTTCTTGTCTTGTCTATTGGATGTATGGAGCAAAACCTTACTTTTACTACTTAATGTCTCTTTATGCATAGATCTGGATTCTTGCAACATTTGTCTTGATCAACTAACTACAGATCTGAAGATATTGGCAGCCATATTTGATGTTAGGGCTATAAGTTATGCGTAGCTAAAGTGGTCTTTTTTCGTACGCTTCGACAAAAGATTCATACTAATAGAGGTGAAAACACGCTACTTTGCTTTTATTATCATCTATTATGTAATTTTATGTCATCATATGTAATAAGTCGCACTTCAGAAACTGCTATCTCCACAAAGCCAATTCCCTGCCCTTCAGAGAAGTTTTTCACAGAATTTTTAGTGTCAAATCATGTTCTAAGTATTTCCATCAGATAGAGCTTGGAAAGAGCTTTCCAACGGTATATTACACTCTCAAAATTGACTCCTAGATTGAAATTTATGCCTAAGTGAATAAAGCTCCCCTATACCCTAAACCAAACCCTTTTTTCCTCATTTTCCCTTAAACTTTATAATAACATTTAAAGTTTTTTATTATAAAGTCTTGATCAAACCCCTTTTCCCCTTTCGATTACATAATCATAATTGAAAAAGTCTTATATAAATCCACGATACGATTAAATAAAACCACTTCCCCTCATACCCTTTAATCTTTATAGTAAAGTTTTAAAGTTTCATATTATAAATCCCCTGCCGATCCAATCCCTTTCCCAATCGCAACCACACCATACTTATGCGCGCTCTGATTGACCCTAGTGACTGTAAAAACTCCGATGTGATTGACTAAATCCTGACCGTTGATCTGATCAACGATCCAACGGTCCATATTGCGATCGCATCATCGTAATTGCACATCCCGATCGATCCCCTCCGATTGAGTCCCTCCTGATTGACTCCGTCCGATTACTCCTCCGCAGTCGATCTGCCCAACGATCCGACGACCCACAGCCCGTCGCTCCATCGTAAACGGTGATTTTAAATAATACTTGGCCCCTGCTCCCCTTTCGCTTCCGATTCCGATTGACCTTCGGGTCCCACCACGTAATCTTCTGCCCATTCATAATGAAAGAGCCTTTTCCATTTGTAAATCTTCAATTTCATTTTATTTCATTTTATACAAAGGACTTCCCCCCTTATCGCTTATCCCCAATCGCATCAGAGAAATTTTATTATGTAATACACCCGCCCCAAAGCCCTGATTGCGATTAAGATTTGGTCCCCTAGTCCCACCGTAAAGCCCCCCCCCCCCCCCCCCCCCCCCCCCCTGCTTCAAGTTAAAATGCTATTTCCTTTTGAAATGCGTTAAGTCATATTTTATTACGTTTTATAAAGGATGCCCCAATCATATCGACAAATCCTATGGTATAACATTTTCCCCTCTTCCATGCCCAATTTCCGATTGAGATTCTGCTACACCCCCGGTCCCACCTTGATCCCTTACCATTTTCAAATGAAATTCAGTCTTTTCCCTTTGTAAAAGGCAGAAAACCATTTTCATTTGTTTTAAAGGGATTTCTCTGCTCTTCTATTGTGCTACCCCATTAGCCTTTCCCAATCACATCGGAGTTTATGCTTCCCCCTTTCCTCCGATCCCCGATTGTCGGATTGCCCTTATGCATTGAATGCATTGCAAGTTTCCATTGTATGTCACACCTCCACGATCTTCCGATTGCGATTGCGATTTTAACCCCACAGCCTTTCCCTTTGCTCCTTATATCCAAAAGGGTTCTTTACTTCATTTAAGGCATACTTTCCTTTTCCATGATTTCAAAAGCATTTTTATTAAAAGTTTGTTTTCTTCAAAGGACAAAGACAGAGAGACAGTCAAAGGCCGAGAACTAATTTTGAAACAGTCACATCCTACACAACGATTTAAAATGGATTTATGCTACAGGTTTCTTCTTCTCATTTTTTGGGTGTATTAGCGAATCTCAAGGTGGTCAAAATGTCTTACTCTTCCTTCTTTTCAGGGGAAGTTTGTTGGTTTCTTTCCTATATTCGGATTTCAGTTCTTGAGCTGTTAAAACAACTCCCTTTTTATGTGGATCTATTTCCCCACATTTCAGTCTATTTAATGTAATTTTAAATCATTCATAAAGCAGTCTGTAAGTCAGTAAGTAAGGGAATAGTGTGTAAATCAAGGAGGACACTCTGCGCTCCACTGTAACAGTTTTGGACATGGAATTAATAAGAAATGCAGCTCTGATTTGTGGGATCCATGTGGTATGAAATTTAGCATTTGTTCTCTCCTTTGTGTTCATATGTAAATTTTTATGTGTACCATTCATTCATAAACATTTCCGGTTGAATGCTTTCAAGATAGATAGGTAGAATCCATTTTTAATGCTCTACCTTGGGAAATCATTCAGTATTATGTGTTTTCTTTTGTTTGAAAAGGATCCATCTCTTATGCCCTTTTCAGCTTCTCACCAGTATTTCCATTCCATCTTTATTTAAAATTAATTGCTAAAATTTCCTGCCTACCTTTTCCCATGAAATAACCTGTATCCCTGATTTAATTCCCCAATTCAAACAGTCCCATTTGTTCCATACATCCCTGAAAAATTCATTCAACAAAACATTTCCCATTATTATACCTAGCCTAAAATCAGTGCATAATTGTAATTTTTTGAATATATTTTCATGGAGAGAGCCCTCTCCTGACCTTGTAGGGCTAGCTACAAGGCTGAGCGAGGTTTAAATGTTACCCTAATTTTCCCTTTTTAGCCTAAGGTTCAAATTAGGAGATAATAGAAGGCATCTCCTAATAGTGCTCAAACTCCTATTTATTACATCAGTCTAACTTATATTTGAAACAATTACATGTGAGTTAAAAATAAGCATCACATGCTCGAAAAGGCGATGACATATTTCATCACCACTTTACATGTTAAAACCCCTCCTAGACATGTGGAACAAAACCCTATTTTTTAGGAATGCGAGACCTTTATCTTCAACGAGAGATTTAGCTGATGAGCTGTCTCCACAACACTTTATTCAAGTCATAAATGTTGATGTTAAGGTCCCTTGACCTGTTGGAGGAGTCCAGCTGTCCAAAACTGCCATTAGGATGCTTCAAAACCTTCAAAAGTAGCTCACTACGAAAATAGGACAGTTTCGTAGCGAGCTTTCATAGTGTTGAAAAAGAAGTTTTTTCACCCAAAAAATCTTCTCTTTTTTTGTTCCATGGTGTCAACCTAGTCATGACACATCATCACCATCATTCTCCCTTCTTGAAAACTACAAAAAGTAAATTTAGAGGCAAAAAGGATGCTACAGAAATTTTCGTAGTGTTTTCATGGCTTTAAGCCTAGGAAACGCTATGAAATTGTGAAAAAGTGCAGAATTTCTAGATTTAAACAATGTCTCCAAAAAGTAACCTCCAACTATAAAAAATTGATCTTCAGCATGCCATGAAACTTGTAAAACACATTCAATCTTAGCTTAAGGCCCCTTTGGTGTTTCCTCTTCATTAATGATCAGTTGAGCTATAGGCTCCTCAACCACAATCATCTTTAAAGATTTCTTCTCCAAATCTTCATGAATTAGTTCCAGTTGTTCTTGAAAGTATTTGAATTGGTCCTTTAGTGTCCTATTATTAGATTTCAAGTGTAGGTTCATTTTTCTGATATGCTTCACCTCTCCTCTCAATGGCTGAGTCTATTTGGTCAATTGTTGTGTGTTTTCAAAGGTCTTTGACACACTTATGACCTCCTCTTCCCAAATTTCTTTCATTTTCTCAAACTGTACCTTCTGAACCTTGTGTTTTCTTTGGTCTTTCTTCAAGACTTATATTTCATCATTTTCTAGCTTCAACTACTCCTTAAGGACCTCAATCTCTATTTTTTCAATGATTTTATCTTTTCCTTTCCTTTGTTTAATGACTAATTCTTATTTTGCAGGTGAGGAAAGGTCTATTATGATTGGTGGTGGCTGAACAGTTTCAGTGAGCTTATGAGCTTCTTTGTTGCTTTCTAAGACCTTTTTGGCATGTCTTCTCATTGGTTTTCTAGCTTGAAACATGAATCCTACATCTTCACTTGCAAACTCTAGCTTATTTCTTGTTTTGGCTTTCTTAAGCTTCCTTCCTCCCTCATCTATGTCTTCAGCTTGGACTATAGGAGTTTCTTCAATTTCAAGAGCATGCAGAATGTCCATTAAGTTACCGTTAGCCACTATTTGGCTCCTTGTAACCCTTTTGTTGCCATGTTTGATCACAGTTGGATTTTGTTTTGCAGGTGTAACTTTGGGTGTGTCAACCTTATGCAATGGCTCTGTCTCCATGATCTCTGCTCCACTTGTTCTACCACTGAGGGTGATGGGATATCTCTATTTTTGGGAGTCCTTTTAGGAGTGATAGCATCTACTTAAAAGCCACTGATGAAAATAAAATATGACCAATCTCCACCTAATATTTTTAACTCCTCTAACATCAGCAACTTGATCAAACCATAATGAAAAAGAGAGGTTTCATTTCCTTCAGATTTAGGTTGAAATTTGTCTGACATTTTAGCTAAGATTTTGTATAAGTAAAAAGGTAAATAAAGAGACCTCTTACCAAAAAAATGCAGTAGAAGCCTAAGGTGGTAGGAATAAACCATGTGATATCTCCCTTCACAAGTGAAGTTCTTCTGAATAATTAGCAACATCTTTGAGAAGTTTTCTTTCATGTAGCTCGTTGGGATGGCATTTGTGAGATTAATCTCACTATGCTCTGGCTTGATAAATTCTTTATAGTCCTACATGATGAACTTGAAGTCTTTCAACCATTGTTCTCCTCCTCTAGGGATTCCTATCGCTGGAGCAATGGTATTTGGTGTTACAATGAGGTTCAACATTCCCACCTTTGAAGCTGTCCCATTGAAACTGATGGCAAACTCCTTAGAAACCTGCACATGGCACCCTTGCAATCTTTGGCAGAACTGAAAACACCCTGTTCTTCTGAAAACTTCTAAAGTGGTTGGGTATTCCTTAATCAAATTCATGTCTGATGGTGCATATCTGAGGCAATGGCCACCCTTTTTGGCATTCCTCTTTGCATCCATGGTGATTTTATACCTTCTCTGCCTCGCTTGATCAGTGACACCTGCAAATTTTGAAAATTCCAGCAACCAACTTGGCTTGGTCAAATAACTCTCTAGAGCTCAGTAGCATGCAAAGATGAAGTAGAGAATTACAAAGACTCAATTGGATAATGTTTTAAAGTTTATATAACAACTCATGCTTAATCATGACTCATGCATGCTAAAAACAGTAATAATGACCTCAGCCATGACCTTTGTACCTTGATTTAACCCTAACTGACTCGAATGACATCCACCATAACACATCTAATCATGGACTGACACCTTGAACCTAATTTGAAAATACAGAAATAAAAACCCCTTTTGGTAGCATAGTTAGTTCAATTCATGGCAGTCTTGCTATGAAACTATTAGTAGTTTCATAGTGAAAACTGCCTTTTTTCAGTGCAAATCACTATGAAAACAAGAAAAACTGGCTAAAGTGAACTGTTTGAGTTCAAAAGCTTAGGAAATGAAAAATTTCAGCAAATTATGACTGATGGGACATGATATGACTTGAATGGAGGTGGGTTTGGACCTTAGGATAGGTTTATATGAAAAAAATTTAAAATTTTCCTAATACCTATACCAACTTGTGACAAATGATCTTTCTGACCGTACCTTTGACAACTGAACTCTAAGACCATGAAAAATTATATTTCACTTTTTTTGAGTGATAAAAGTGGCTCCACTTGGGATGGTGTGCCCCTGTGGTACTCCAAAGAAGCTGTAGTTCTAGTGCCATCCATCTTCTTGGAATTAAAAATTCTGAATTTTGCCAAGCTTTCCTTCAAACTCTAATGGCCTTCACCTCCGGCTCAAGCTTGATGATCAACTTATCTTTATTAGCAGAAAACATATAAAAATGGAATATATACAATGGAATGAAATATCAGTAGAACTTAAGAGGAATAATGCTTCAAAAACCTGCCATTAATAAGCCCTCCAGCACAAGGTTGTCCATCCATCTCCCGCAGTATGTAAGTATTGTTTCCATGAAATGCAGCCACTTTGAATGGACCTTTCCATATATTCTCAAACTTACCATGTTTCCCCTTCTCTTCAATTTTGGCCTCCCACTTCAATACCACATCTTGAATCTAAAATTTTTCCTCTTTGACCTTCCTGTCAAAAGTCTTCTTAATTCTGTTTTGAGATTGTTGATTTCTGTTGTAGACTTCCTCCCTTTTTTCCTGCAAGGTTATCAACTGATTTATCCTCCTCTCAGTTTCATTTGGCTCCTCCTCTAATCCTTGCAACAGCTTCATGATAGGCACTCCCAAGGATGTAGGAAAAATGGCTTCAGCCCCATACACCAACTCATAAGGTGAAGTTTCAATCGATCTTTTTGTGCACATTATATCAACCCATAGAGCATACTTTAGCTTCAAATGTCATTACTTCTTATTTTCCTGCATCACCTTCTTAATAATGCTCACAATACTTTTATTAGAGGATTCAACAAGACCATTATCTTGTGGATAGTATGCAGTAGATTTCTCAAGTGTAATGTGATATTGATGACAAAAACTGATCAGCTTCTTGGATTTGAATGCTTGTGCATTTTCAGTGATAATATTCATAAGACAACCAAACCTAGACAATATATTATTTTCCAAAAATGAAATGATAATTGAATCATTTGCTTGCCTAGTTGGGATTTCTTCAATCCACTTGGTGAAATAATCAGTTCCTATCAGGATCTAGTGATACTGCCCTAAAGATGATGGATGAATCTCACCAATAAAATCTAACCCCCACTATTGGAATGGTGCCTCAACATAGATAGGCATCAAGGGTAAACGAACAAGATTTTTCTTACCATCACCAATTAGGCATTCATGGCAGGCAACAATCTTTTTGTAGACATCTTTGAACATGGTGGGCCAGTAGTACCCTCTTCTAATAATCTTATTTACTGTAGCCTTCCAATAATGATGACCTCCAAAATCTCCTTTGTGAAACTCCTTAATCACTTTTTCATCCTCCTCTTCTAGCAAAAAATTCAAAAGAATACCACCAGTATCTTTCCAATACAAATTTTTATCTATGGTGCAGTACCTCAAGGATTTTAGCTTCACAAACCTTGCCTTAGTCTTTGTCAATTCATCAAGAGTTCTATGATGATGTAAGACAAAAACAATGTCTCTGTACCAGTCAGAAAGAATATACTTATCTTCAATGGGAATCATCTCTTCATCTTCATCTGATATCTCTGAAATTTATGCAATTAAATTCATATCAAGACAGTCAAAATTGGACTGTGCCATTAGCTTTTTTAGCCCCTGACCCTTTGCCAATTTTGTAGGTATGATTTCTATATGATATTCCAGCAAGTTAGCAATCCACTTCCCTCTCTTACCATCAGGATTAGCTTGAGTCAAGATGTACTTCACAATAGCATTAGGAAAAAATGTTATGACATGAGAATGCAGAATGTAAATTCTAAAATATTTGATGGCTTTGACCAAAGCATAGGCCTGTTTCTCTAGGATATTGTACTTCAGCTCTGAATTAGCTAAGGTCCTACTAAAAAATGAAATAGGTTTCTCTGTACCTTGTTTTCCTTTCTGCAGCAAAACTCTTGTAATTGTATTTTCCGATGCAAATGTAAAAACCAGAAATTCCTTTGAAAAACATGGGTTGATCAACATTGGTGCTTGAGTGAGTGCCTTATTGATCTCCTCAAATTAATGCTTTTCTTCCACTGTCCATTTGATATCAACTCCTTTGTTCAACATCTTGGTTATGTCTTTGTTGGATCGAGGGGTCCTGACCCAGGCTCCTTAAGTGAAGGTTTGCCAAAAAACCCCTATACTATTGGCCCTTTCGGTAGTGACCCGCTTACGCAGGTCAAAGTCTCACTTGAAGCAGTATGGAAGGGTGATGGAACCAAGTTTCCGCACCCTAAGAGAGAGAGTAGGTAATGGAACAGGTCCGCAATTATCAGATCTACAGAGTAAGAGGCTACGCACAGGGTTCTAGAACGTAACCAGAATACAGTTTATCAGATCTATTTAACTGGTTTGCATCCACGTAGGTATCATCGGTTATAACCATCAAACAGTATAATCACAAAAAATATCAGAAACACATATAGTTCGCAGTCATTAAATAGAGAGGCAATCAATATTAACAACAGTCATATACTAGAACGCAGATACTTTTTTACTACAGATATTAAGCAGATGAGTTCACAGCTTAATCAGATAAACCTAGTTCATATCAATCATAACAAAAAAAATCCAGATAACATTAGATTTTTCAGCAATACTCTTGCATATATTACTATCAAAATCCTCTTACATCCCCAGAATACCACCTATGCACACAGCTAGCAGGGTCCGCACACAGCGAGTAAGAGGATCTCCATGCACACAGCCAACATGAGTCCTAACCCAACAACCCGACCCAAGATCTAACAAATCGTACTTTGTATCAATCTCTATTCCTTTTCTCTACCCAAAGACTAAAAAATGTTCATCTATTTATACTACTTTAGCCTACGCATCCAATGATCTGTAAACCGTGATTTGCGAACTCTTGGTTTACCCTTGATTCGCTTACAATGCATTAGGTGTTGGATCAGGATTTCCATTAGACCAAAACCCATAGGCATTAGTCCCCTCTACAATCACCAGAGTTAGGATCCACGAGAAGTGGTTAGTCTATGTCATGAAACACACGGGGAGCGTTGAACCCAATGTCCAACAATCTCCCCCCAAAGCGAGTCGGGTGAGTTTTGAACTCGAGACCTGTCACTTTGATACCACTTGTTGGATCACAATTGCTGTTAGACCAAAACTCGAAGGCATTAGTCTCCGCTACAATCGCCAGAGTTAGGATCCATGAGAGGCAGTTAGTCTATGTCGTGAAACACACGGGGAGAATTGAACCCAATGTCCAACATTAGGGGCTTTGACCCACCCCAAAACCCCTACGCTAGACTAAATATAATAAAAAATATATAAAATGGACCAAAATCGTAGCTTTGTAGGAGACCTTGTCCCAACAGTCTCCCAACACAATCTTGTGACTCGTCCCAAGTCACTGAGACGGTGGGGTCTCCCTTAGTGACTGTGATTGAATCCTCCCACTTTGTCTACTGAGACTACTGCTTCTTCCAAGGTATCCCTCTAGGCTTCCAAGCTTGCGGCGGCTTCCTATGCATGGCATATTTCCTACTGTGTGTAATCGCCGTGGTAGACATAACCAACTGTACACAGCTACTCTGGCCGTATAGTCATTTGATTCAATATGGTTTGAGTCGACTGCCATTGACATAGCCGGGCAGCAGATCACCACACAGGGTAGCTAGCCGAATAACTCCGCCATCTGTGACTTCCTTAACCATATAGGGCCCAAGCTAGTGCTGTCAAAATTTCCCCGGGTTCTTTGCAAACTGGCTATCATATAGTAGAACTAAGTCATCCTTTGTAAAGGTCTTTTGGCAAATATGTCGATCATGCCATGCCTTATCCCATGCCTTCTGAACCTATTGCTAGAAGTTAGCAATAAAATGGTCTTCCTCCAAGGCCATGAGCTGTGCTAAACGTTCCTCCAGAATAGCTGGCTCGACCATGTTTGTAAAGGTTGCGATGTGCAGGCTGGGAACGATATATTCCATGGACATGATGGCCTCCTTGCCGTAGACCATCCTAAACAATTTTTTTCCTGTCAATTTCTTACAGGTAGTGTGGTAGGCTCAAAGAAAAAATGGGATACGTACGTCCCAGTCACTGCGATTGGAAATACAGACCTTAGTTAGTGTGTTTTCCAAAAGTTTATTAAAAGCTTCAACTGCTCCATTCACCTGAGGGTGGTATGTTGTACTTTTCGCGTGGTGGATTTGGAATTCCTCCATTAAGGCCTGTATTGTATCATTAACAAAGTGCGTACCTTGGTCACTCATCAAGATCTTAGGGCACCTGAATCTAGTCAGAATCTACTCGAAAATGAAGTGCGCAGCGGTACTTGTGGTGCAATCCTTTACTACTTGTGCTTCGGCCCACGGGTTACATAGTCGGTAGCAGTTATAATGTAACACGCACCTATATTCTCATTAGGGGAATTTTGAGGTCTAAAATGGGCCTCCTAAGGAAATTATAAAATAATAGTGGAAAAAATCAAATAAGATTTGATGACATCATCAAATTTTAGAGGGAAAAATGAAAAAACTACTTTTTCAATTCATATTTTCTCACTTATTCCAGTATCTCAAATTTCTGGAAGGAAAGCACTGCTTTGATGTGGAATTTAATTCCTCATCCAAGGAGTACCCATGTTGCATACTTTTGATGCGTCCTACTACACGAAAAATGAGAAATACATAAAAAAACGTGATTACAATCACATTTTTTATGTATTTATCATTTTTCATGTAGTAGAGTTCATCGAAAGTATGCAACATGGGTACTCCTTAGATGAGGAATTAAATTCCGCATCCAACGAGTACTCTCGCTCGAAATTTGAGTAAAAATTTTGGGAGATAAGTTTAAAATACGAGTTGAAAAAGTAGTTTTATTATTTTATTATTTTTTAATATTTTTACTTTTTTACTCCAAAAATGGTGAATCATCTATTATGGTTGACATCATCATCTTGAATCCTATTGGTTCTTATAAAGTTTATTTTGGTTGTACATTTTTCTTAGGAGGCCCATTTTAGACCTCAAAATTCTCCTAATGTTTCCTGAACCACCATCGGGCTTACCCAATCCAATTGCTCGACTGGTTCAATAATTCCTGTGGTGAGAATTTTATCAATTTCTTCCCTAACCTTCTGCTTATACTTAGGTTTCAGTAGATAAGGATGCTGCTTCACAGGGTGTGCATCCAGTTTTAGCGTGATGCGCATAACCCCCAAATCCCCTGTGATTCCTTTGAGCTCCGAAAACTTTGTTGGGAATAGGTCTTGATATTCTGTGAGAAATTCAAGAACTTTTCTTACGGTATCATCATCCCAATAGTCCCCAATTTTAGCCAACTTTGGCTGCTCATCAGTGCCAATATTGACTTCTCTTAGCTTCATAGGTTTGGTAACATCCACAGTATGTAGCGGTGAGCCGGAAACTGCGCGTTCT
Organism: Pinus albicaulis; assembly: GCA_034641835.2. Lineage (NCBI taxonomy): Eukaryota > Viridiplantae > Streptophyta > Pinopsida > Pinales > Pinaceae > Pinus > Pinus albicaulis. The sequence continues at coordinate 1,625,348,412 of CM076570.1, forward strand.
CCCTCTGACTCTGGGATAGAGATGTTTTGCGGATCCTCATCATTCTCTTCGATGGTTAGGTTATGGAAATTGGCAATATCCTGAATTTGTGCTTCCCATGTTGGTGCCCCAAAGGCTATGCATGTAGAAATTTGAATAACTGATATGTTATCCACCGAGATTCTCCTGATCACACACTATTTTAGCTTCATGCATAATACAAAATCTCTTCTACCATTGATCATCACATGCGAAAATAAAATCAATTGCATGCACACATTAAAGCCATAAAAATTCACACATATGAACACAGTATTTCATGGGAAAGCTTAAAGCTGAAAACCCCCAACTATCTGTATATTATACATGCCATGGAGATCATGTAACAATCATAGTACAAAGCTCTTTGCAAGCTCTCATGCACTACCTCCCTTGCTACACACTATCAAGCTAGATCTAGCAAAACTCATGCTCCAACCTTTAGCCACTTGATAGCCAACCTGAATTGCCTGTTTCAATGCTATGGGATGGCCTCTTTATATAGATAAACCACCTGGATTGAACTGCACAATCCTCATTGATTACTCCACCTATCTGTGTGTTGCAAATAGCAACAGCATAGTCACAACTGATAGTTAACCTGCTCTTTCACCTATTTCTGCACTGGTCTCCACTGAAACTGTCCATGCACTGAAGTTAACTGATGTATTCTTTAGTTGATTTATGAGTATTTAATTAGTGAATTAATTAATAATTAATTCACACCACTCTCACTAATTGTATCTATTAGTTAACTTGGATACAAAAAGCTCAACTATGTTTAGATTAGTTAAACTGAATACAACTCCACTAACTTCCTCAATCAACTCCACCAAACTCTGTCACATGAGTTCTAACTAAGTCTTCATGCAATAGCTTCACTTAAACCCTAGGAAAAGCGTATTTCCTTCTGTCAGCTGCATGTGCCACATCCAGGCATCAAATTGAAGTGCTTCAAGAGAATAAGATAATGTTTATAGTCCAAATATTATTAAGAGCTAATAATATTCGACTTATCTATTTTTAGATTGGCAATCTAAAAATAGATTCCGCCCAATATGTCTAAAAATAGAAATCCATCTATTTTTCCAACTTGACCAACCATCCATAAATAGCATCCCGCAACTTATAGAATATGCTCCATATGTCTAAAAATAGACATAGTCTAAAAATAGATTTTTCGACAAAAATCACATGTGTGGTCCCCACCTAGTTTAGGTGATCACTTTCCAACTAGGATCGGGAAAGATGTTTCAGGAGGCCTCCTTCACTGTTTCTTGTTGCCATTTTCAACACTCCCTCTCAACAAGAAAGGACTGTCTTTGCATGCGACATGCAACTCCATGCATTCACCCTGCAACCTTCACAAGTGCCATGCAACTCCATGCATGCGACATGCAACTCCATGCATTCGCCATGCACCCTTTGCATGCGCCATGCAAACTCATGCATGCACCATGAAACTCCATGCATGTGCCATGCACCCTTTGCAAGCGCCATGCAACTCTATGCATCTGCTCTGCAACTCCTCTGAAACTGAATAGGCTCCAAACAACTCAATCAGTCTTGATGCATCTAGCATCTATCATCAAATTCTTCGACTTCTTCTTGGCCAACTGCACATGTCATCAGGAACCACTGCGCTGTTGACTCTTTGCACCCATGCACTCTTGCACTTGCTGTCAACTCTGATCCGCGCTCCAGTATCTGACACTGTCACTTTGATCTGCCTGCATCACTCCAACTGATCTTGCTACTGCTGTGCTGTGGGCACCTCGTAGCCAGGTTCAATCCATGAGATCCACACCATCTCATGAATCTGCCTAGAAATATCCTCATGGGATTAATCATGCATGTCGCCCCACCTCATACATGGTGGTATAGCTGCATGCACTCCCTCTACTCGTCTGGCACGGAATTTCTCTGCATGAGTGGTCTCTTCCACTCCATGATCCTCTTGTGGCTGCTCCACATCCCGAGGTTCACTATCACCTGCATGAAAAACTTGCTCCCTCTCAAGCATCAGTTGCATGTCTTTCTCACTTGCATGCAACACTTGCTCCCTCTCAAGCTTCAGTTGCATGTCTTCCTTCCGCTTCCAAACAGTAGGAAGCTCCGTAGACATCCCATCTACATCAAATCTATAAATATTCTTCTGCATCTCCAGTTGTGGCTGCTCCACAACTGGGTAGCACTTCGCATCTGATCCTAGATCCAAAATAACTTGCTCTATTTCGTAGTTATTGATTTGTGCTATGAGCCACATTTCCCTACCAGTGCATTTCTTGTAATTGTACAGTTTGTTTACATCCTTAACTCCCAGGGGCGGGTGAGTCCTCTTTGCATAGCTATCTAGTAGTGCTTGGACGTTCTCAACGGCTTGCTGGTTATGCAACAGTTTCATGCGTGCTTGCAAAAATGGTCAGACCCCCTCCTCTTCTCTGATGGCCACAGGGGCCTGCAAAGTAGATGCTTCCGTGAAGTCCTGTCGAGCTGGGATAAAGGTTTCCCTTTCCTTGTGTAGGTCCAGGCCCTCTAGTTTGATGACTACTTTCTTGATCAGAGGTTCAGCCGCAGCTTTTTCTTATGCCCCCCCCCGCGTGGCCAGAAAGCTACGGGTTATGATATTAATACTTGGTCCATCGTCTTGAGGTTCTGCCATGACCCTTTGCACATTCTACGTAGGTGCTTGCTGTTTCTCCTGTAACTTAGCTATAAGAATTGGGCAGTCCTCGATTACATGGTCCAATTGCCTGCAATATCTGTAGGATTGCCTCGTAGGGTTTTGGAAATCCCTTAAGAAGTGACCTACCTCCCTGCGGTTATAACATATTAGTTGGCCTCTACCCCTACTTGTGCTTCCGCCTTGGCCCCTTTCCCTGCCCCTAGTTGGGGAGCCTCCGATACCTGCGGGGGATCTAGGTGATGAGGGATCTGACTGTACCCTATATAGGTTTCCTCAGTCTATTAGCAGATCATAAGTTCGACAGTTCTGCTCATCATGCCCTATAAACCTACAAAGCCTGCACCGTTGTTGCTTTACTTCCGGGATACATGTGGCAAGGCGAGGGCAATGGTTGGTATCATGCAGCCCCGCAGCGCGACACTCATCACACCACAACGCCGACCCACTTGGTCCCACAACTTCCCTAGGACACAGCGGGCTGGTTCCTCTGACCTGCATGTAGTATACTAGTAGCAGACAGTTATCCTTGGTGTGGCCATTCACCCTGCATCGAATGCACCATATATCAGGGCTAGCCTTTGTTCCTCGCTCTTTTCGCAGATTCTGGATCTCCATGTGCATTGCTTCCAGCTGGCCTTGTACCTATTGTATGCCTAAATGGGTCTCATCTCTTGGTGCAGCCTTCAATTTCGTAGCCATCTCCATGGCCTTATCCTATGATTTGATGGCTTGATGACCCATCGGTACGCGCAGGTGGGGAAACAACATAGAAATGAACCATTCCGCATGCTGCCTATCATCATACTGGAATCCTCCTTCTCTGATTACTTTCTTCAATCGTTGACCAACTTTTGATACAAATTCAGATGGTCCTTGTTTGAAATCCTTCAGGTCATTCACTATTTGAGAGTAGGACTTAGGCTTCTTGAATTGTTGTTTCAAGGCATTCTTAATTTCCTCAATACTCGCATTCACATGCTGGTCGATGTATCCCATGTACCAGTCTAGGGCTCTTCCTTCAAAATCAAGAGACAATTGCGCTCTTTTTACAGTATCACTAGCTACATTCTGCGCAGTCCATACAGACCCTACAACAAACCAGAACCGATCCATATCTTCATCCCCCATGCCCTTGAAGGTGGGTAACTTCATTTGTGATGCCATGTTGTCTTCTGGTGGTGGTGAGTTCTTTCCCTTATGAGGATTCGAAGGTGGCGTTGATGGAGGGCTCTGCCAAGAAAAATTTGTTACTAGACTGTAGACAGATCGATCCCCCTCTTGATTAGTTCTGTAGTACTTACCACGATGCGTTGTACCCTCGCTTTGATTGGAGCTCATTCAATTTGTATGGCTACAAAAAATTCTTTTTTTTCGCACAATAAGACCTTAATTAGTAACGACATAGTTTTTAGAAACTTTCCCCATAAACCCTTGAAGAACCTCCGCTCTGCCTCTGAGTAGGACACACCTCTGAGTAGGACACAAATTGATCGATTGCAAATTTTGTCACAAATTCTCCTATCACACTGTTCACCCAATGATCTATCGTGTGAGTGATGGTGTTATCAGTCTTTTCTACCTGTTGGATCAACTCTGGAGTCCACTACATGACCCGCTCATCTTTCCAACACTTCTGAAAATCGATGAGCCTTGAGAGCCACTCCTACAGCTCGATCGCAAATTTCACAAAGAAAATCTCATAGATCTATAAGAAAATATACTTATTCTTCCACTCTTATGTGGTCAAGCTCACACTGCGATTTTATTTTACAGCGAATTCCTGAAATTTCTTTTCAAACCACTCGTCAATTTCTTTCTTCTTAGGTTTCCAGTAGGACCTTGGCTTTACCAGATCTCTCCCTCAAAATTCTCCTGGTCCAGGCAACGGAACCATTTTTTGGCTCAAGGGGTCCTAACCCAGGTTCAGAAGTGAAGGTTTACCAACAAACCCCTATACTACTGGCCCTTTCGGCAGTGACCCACTTACGCAGTCAAAGTCTCACTCAAAGCAGTATGGGAGGGTGCTGGAACCAGGTTTCCACACTCTGAGAGAGAGAGTAGGTAATGAAACAGGTCCGCAATTATCATATCTACACAGTAAGAGGCTACTCAGAGGGTTCTAGAACATAACTAGAATATAGTTTATCAGATCTATTTAACAGGTTCACATCCACGTGCGTATCATTAGTTATAACCATAAAACAGTATAATTGCAGCAAATATCAGCAACACAAACAATTCACAGTCATTAAACAGAGAGGAAATAAATATTAAAAACATTCATATACTATAACACAGATACTTTTGTACTACAGATATTAAATAGAAAAGTTTGTAGCTTAATCAAATAAACCCACTTCGCATCAATCATAATAGATCAAATCCAGATAACATCAAATGTTTCAGAAATACTCTCACATGTATTACTATCAAAATCCTCTTACATCCCCAGAATACCACCTGTGCACACAGACAGCAGGGTCCGCACATAGCAGGACAAAGGATCTCCGTGCACATAACCCAACAACCTGACCCAAGATCTAACAAACCACACTTTTTATCAATCTCTATTCCTTTTCTCTACCCAAAGACTAAAAAAGGTTCATCTATTTATACTACTTTAGCCTACGCATCCAATAGTCCACAAACCATGGTTTGCGGACTCTTGGTTTACTCATGACCCACTTACAATGCATTAGGGGCTTTGACCCACCCCAAAACCCCTGCGCTAGACTAAATATAATAAAAAATATACAAAATGGACCAAAATCGCAGCTTTGTAAGAGACCCTGTCCCAACAGTCTTTGACAATCTCAACAAAATTGGGAATACACCTCCTTACAAAATTCACCCTCCCAAGGAAAGACTAAATTTCCTTTCTGCTTCTAGGTAGATCTAATTTTTGAATGACATTGACCCTGTTTGGCTTAATTGTAATCTCATCTTTAGATATAATATGCCCAAGTAACTTCCCTGAAGTCAGAGAAAAAATGCTTTTAGTGGGAATGAGAGAAATTCGAAACCTTCTACATTTTAGCAGAAATTTCTCTAGTTGCTTCAAGTGGTCTTCCTCTCTCCTTGAGAAAACTGTTATGTCATCCATATAGACAACCACAAACTTATCCTTCTCCTCACCAAAGGCAATGTCCATGTCTCTTCGGAAGGTCACTCCTGCATTCATCAGACCAAAGGCCATCTCGACATACATGAATGTGCCCCATGGTGTAGTAAAGGTAGTTTATCCCTGATCTTTTGGATGCACAAGTATCTGATTGTACCCAGAAAAATAGTCATCCTTTGGGAACCAACAATGTTCTACAAAATTTGGTCCATCTTTGAGAGAGGGTAGTTGTCCTTCAGAGAAGCTTTTTTCAAGTTTCTGAAGTCAATGCAGATTCTGATTTTTCCACTACTTTTTCTAACTAGAACCAAGTTTTCAAGCCATTTTGAGAATCTGATTGGAGCAATAATTTTGGCATCAAAGAGCTTCTTGATTTCCTTCTCAATCAGAGGCATGAGAAGTGGATTAATCCTCCTCAACTTCTGTTTGAAAGGCTTTTCATTTTATTTAATAGGAATGATTTGTTGAATAATAGTATGATCAAACTTCTTCAAATCAAAATAAATCCATGCAAAAACATCCATCAACCTTTTCATCATCTCAATATATTTATGTTTCATATTTACGGAAAGAAACTTAGAAAGTTTGATCATTTTTGGCAAAGCTACTGTACCAAGGTTACAACTCTCCACCTCTTCATTATCAGATTGTATCCTAGGAGACTTGAACACATCATTTTGGTCAAAAATATTTTCAAGTGGGATGAGACCTTTGGGTATGGAGTTTTTCTTCTGCTGCAACACTTTAGAACTACCTTTGATTTTAGTAAGCATGTTTTGTTGGTCTACTTGTGTACTTTCAAACTCCTCTTTCAACTCTATGAAGTTTTTGATATGCTGGTCATCCTCAAAAACTTGCCAATGGATAATTTTGTCAGGGATAGCAGGTTTATGGTGAACTTCAACCTCATATCTTTCAGTGGAATGTGCAAGGATAACAAATAGACTTACAGAGGCATCTAGGGAATCATCTACTGAGTTTTGGTCTCTAGTCGTCACAATAAATGAATATTCTTGAAAATTCTCTAACATCTCCATGATCAAATTTATGTATTCTCTCATCCTCACATCCTTGGTTTGATATACACCCTCAACTTGTTTAATAACTAATTCAGAATCTCCACAAACATAAATCTTTCGGGCACCCAATCTTTTCAAAATTTCTAAACCCAAAAACAGAGATTCATACTCAGCCATGTTATTTTTGCAATAAAAGTTCAATTTGAAAGAAAAGAACTCACTTTCATCCTCTGGAGTTGTGATCCAAATTCCTGCTCCAGCCCCCTCTCTTCCTGTTGATCCATCAAAGTGTAACAACCACCAACATTCTGCCTTTTCCTCACTGATTTGCTGATTTCCTACTTGTTGATTTTTTGCTTCCTTCTCATCTTTTGCTTCATTAGTCAATTCATTGAAAAGTATAGCAGATCCTAATTCAGTATCAACAACATAGATAGGGAAATTTTGAGGTTTTTCCTTAATACTTACCATATAAGCCATCCTTGTTTCTCTATATAGTCTTCTTTTCTCACCAAAAATAGGAATGGAGGCATAAGTTAGGTCCATCTGCATGGTACCTTTGATGTTTTCTGCCCATGACCTTGATAGCAGCATGCCAAACTTGGGTGGAATGTCTGCTACCACAATGTCCATTACCACTGTCTTGGCAGGGACTTGTGTGAGACCAACAACAACATATTTTATTAAACCAATGCATTGAACTCTTTTTGAATCAAAAGAAAACAAATCCTTATATGGCCTAGTGATTTCTAATCCCATCCTTTCCATGATCACTTTAGGCATGAGGTTATGAGAGGCCTCTGAATCCAACATGGCATTATGTAATGTCATGTCATGAATGCTAAGACTGACATAAAAATGGGGTACCTCTTCATTCTTCTCATCTTCTAATCTTGGTCCCAAGTAAATGGTTGGATGATATTATTGAATGTTAAGAATGTCAATAGCTCTTGGTTGGGAATTCAACATTTTCACAATTTTAATTCTATATTCATTAACGTTAAGAATTTCCTCAAAATGGATTGGGATCTTGATCTTGGAGATCTCATTCTCCAAACTGAAAACATAAGTAGATTTTTTAGTCTCTTTGACAGGAGGAGGAGGTGGTGGATCTTTTCTAACCTCAACAACTTTAGGGGCATGTTTCTTGGGTTGTGTTTTGTTTGCAATAATTGGAACATTTCTATTTCTAAGGTTCTATTGCTTCTGCATCTCAAATATTTCATGTTGATAACCTTTAAGGTAATCAGATGGTTCCTCACCCTTGTTTTCATTATTATCTGACTCATCATGTTCCTCCTTAGTCAAAAATATTCCAGACATGTCTTTATCTAGACAATGAATGGATTCTTCTGGAATCTCAGGCTGATCTTCTTCATCAACTAAATTTTGCTGAAAAGGAGGCCTTACTAGAGGGTCAGGTTGATTTCTGTTTTCCCTTGGTCTCTACTGATTTTGAGGTCTCCTTAATTGAGGATTTATAAACTGTGGTTCATGTTGTGTAGGAGTTGCAGAGATATTCCCAAGGGCAAGCCTATCCATCAATTTTTCCATTGTCTTCATCATAGAGTCAAATTTTTCATCTGAGGTAGATGGCTTATATTCTTCTTTCAATTTTGTTTTTCTCATGTTGGATTTCTTGGCTGCTATCATATTTACCTCCACCTTCACAACATCATTTTTCATTTCATCTAGTGAAGGGGATTCTATTTGTCTGATCAGGATAGAAAAGTCATAGTCAAATGCCTCAGTATAGCACATTTGAGCTAATCCTAGTGGAGGCTTAAGATGAGCAAGGATGGAGTCATAAACTTTGTTAAATCTCTTGGAGAAATTTTGGACAGATTCATCAAAAAATATTTTCAAACTATTATACTTAGTGAGGGCTTCCACAGGATTGGTTCTATTTCACCACTTTTTCAAAAAGCTATCTTCAAATTCATTCCAATTATGTAGGCTTCCTAGTGTAAGGGCTTTGAACCACTTCTTGACCTCACCAGTAAATATCTGAGCAAACAATCTCATCTTGAAATCCTCATGGTCAACCTCATCCCTGTCTATGAAGCCATTGAAATGATCTACATGCTCTTCAGTTGTAATCTCTTCATCACTTCCCCAAGTTTTGATTCTAGCAGAATATTTTCTAGGAAGGGCATTAAGGGCAGCTGGAAGAACAAGAGGGGCATACCTAGTATCAATACCTCTTCTATGTAGGTCTAAAACAATTTCAGTCAATTATTTTTCATTTTCATACCTAAACAAGACTTCCTGAATCTTATCATCAAAACTTTTATCTTCAGGACTTCTTAAAACTTCAGAGTACAAGACTTTTGTATGTAATGGAGTGTGAAGAAATGCCTTGAATGCCTCTGGAAATTATGTTTGGATTATCCACAATTGTAGGTGGATCTAGGTCAGGATTACTCCTCATATATATCCTTTTCGAAGCCACCTTTGAACATGAGAATTTTGAATGGAGTCACCAAGGTAGTTGCAGCCTCGAACAACTTCTGAGCTCCTACTACCTTCAAGAGTTCAACGTCAGACTTTCAGGAAAATTATATGTTCAGGCTCCCGGCAGACGCACCAAAATGTTATCATAAAATTGCACTTTATCAGACAACTCTATGTAACTGTTTTAAACCAGATTTTGACTAAAGCTTAGCCTCTTCAGCCTGAGAGGGCTCTCTCAAATGGGTTTATGATATTTGATTATGATAGTACTAAATGGCTAACTCTATTAGAAAAGTAACTTGTTTTTTTATCTATGTAGGTTAAAAATAATGCAGGCTTGCTACCATTGGGCTTATGGAGTCAACATCAATAGTTTCAGTGGCAAGGTTTCTTGACATGGAAGTTGAGGTAGATAGGGGTCTTTAACAAAGGAAATTCACTCATAAAACATAGGAAAATGTAGTCATTTCATTATTAAAGGAAGTTAAAGCATAGAGTTATGAATTCTGAGTAATAGCAATGAAATCTACTGCAAGTGGTAAAATATAATATGTATATCAATAAAACATTTTAAACCCCATGATAATCTCAGCTCTGTCAAAAACAAAGTCACTATGTATTACTGAAATAAGACAAAATACGTAAAGCAGCAGTTTGGTGCAAGAAATCTCCAACCCCTTACTACTTCAATGATTTGCTTTAAATAGACATTTTTTCAGCAAGGATTATCTGCCTGATGGCTAGATTCATCGAATTCTTCCTATGACACATCACATAACTGAAAAACATATCTTCTAACAAGAAAATGGCAGCTACACCCTAAATAAGACATTTCCTAATAGGACTCAAACTCCTATTTATTACATCAGTCTACCTTATCTTCGAAACAATTACATGTCAGTTAAAAATAAGCAACGCATGCTCGAAAAGGCTATGACATATTTCATCACCACTTTACATATTAAAAACCCTCTTAGACATGTGGAACAAAACCCTATATTTTAGGAATGCGAGACCTTTATCTTCAACGAGAGCTTTAGCTGATGAGCTGTGTCCAAAACACTTTCTTCAAGTCATAAATGTTTGATGTTAAGGTCCCTTGACCTATTGGAGGATTCCAGCTGTCCAAAACTGCCATTAGGATGCTTTAAAACCTTCAAAAGTAGCTTTCTACGAAAGCAGGACAGTTTCGTAGCAAGCTTTCATAGCGTTGAAAAAGAAGATTTTTCACCTAAAAACTTTGCTCTTTTGCTATTCCATGGTGTCAACCTAGTCATGACACATCATCACCATCATTCTTCCTCCTTGAAACTGTAATAATTAAATTTAGAGGCAAAAAGGCTACTACATAAATTTTCGTAGCGTTTTCCTGGCTTTAAGCCTAGGAAATGCTATGAAACTGTGAAAAAGTGTAGAATTTCCATATTTCAACAATGTCTCCAAAAAGTGACCTCTAGCTATAAAAACTTGATCTTCAACATGCCATGAACCTTGTAAAACACATTCAATCTCAACTTAAGGCCCCTGTGGTGTTTCCTCTTCATTAATGATAAGTTGAGATATATGCTCCTCAACCACAACCATCTTTAAACCTTTCTTCTCCAACTCTTCATGAATCAGTTCCAATTGTTATTGAAGGTCTTTGACTTGGTCCTTCAGTGTCCTATTCTTATATTGCAAGTGCAGGTTCATTTTTCAATTATTCTTCACCTCTCCTCTCAATGGTTGAGTCCATTTGATCAATTGTTGTGTGTTGTCCAAGGTCTTTGACACACTTATGACCTCCTCTTCCCAAATTTCTTTCATTTTCTCAAACTATACCTTCTGAACCTTGTGTTTTCTTGCCTCTTTCTTCAAGACTGATATTTCATCATTTTCCAGCTTCAACTTCTCCTTAAGGACCTCAATATTTGTTTTTTCAATGATTTTCTCTTTTCCTTTCCTTTATTTACTGACTAATTCTTCTTTTGCAGGTGAGGAAAGGTCTATTATGCTTGGTGGTGGCTAAACAGTTTCAGTGACCTTCTGAGCCTATTTTCTACTTTCTAAGACCTTTTTGGCATGTCTTGTCAATGGTTTTCTACCTTGAAACATGAATCCTGCATCTTCACCTACAAACTCTAACTTATTTGTTGTTTTGGCTTTCTTGAGCTTCCTTCCTCCCTCATATATGTCTTCATCTTGGACTATAGGAGTTTCTTCAATGTCAATAACATGCAGAATGTCTTCTAAGTTACCCTTAGCCATTGTTTGGCTCCTTGTAACCCTTTTGATGCCATGTTTGCTCACAATTGGATTTTTTTGTGTTGGTTGCTAAAAGGTGTATTTTAAAACTCCTAATCGCCTCACATTAATTATCAACCAGGGTAAGTCTTTTTGTTTCAATAGTGTACACAATATGTGCAAGCTATAACCCTAGAGAGTAATGATAAAACCAATCATTGAATATAAATGCAATCATAAATCTCACGCTATAACTTTTAAAGGAAATAATACATCTAAGACTCAAGACTCAAACCTCTACTAAATCATAATTAAATATCACACGAGAAATTTTAATTAACAATAGCATCAGCCGAGAGCACAGTAGCAATAACTCATCTCTTCTTAGCTGATTCAATCCAAATCATACTCAATCTCTACAAAGAAATCCAAATGGAAATGATATTAATCTGAGAGTTCAATAGCAATAACCAAACTCTTTACAGTTGATTAAATCAATGCAATGCGCTGTCTAGATAACTCACGCTGTAATGAACAAGATTCAGATCAAATGATAGCAATACAAATTATAAGCAGAATATATATTATCTCAATAACAGGAAATAATGAACAGCTAATGAAATAAATAAACTCACGGAAATAGGAAATTATCAAACCAATTAAATGCTTGAAACATCAGAAGCATAATACAAAGAAGCAGTAGACTCCACCAGGGGTCGGGCCCTTAGCCGCCAGTAAGCACTGCTAAGTTACTTCAGACTATGTGAGAGAACAACAACTTCAATTAAATATTAATCATCGAAATTGAGTAGCATTACAATAAATTGCGTTCTCCAACGACGCAGTCTACAATTAAGCTTACAATTTGGAAAATAACAAAGATTCCCCTTTCTTCCTACAGTCGTTTCCTTTTATAATAAGAAAGGGTGAAGAGTAAATAGTAAATGCAATCCCTCATAAAAAAATTGGATTGTTCCCAACAACTTGATTAGCAAGAAAATATATTTCCATCAATCATTCAATAGGAACAAGTCGAATTTGGTATTGCAACTGAGATAATTTGGAAAACAGCCGCAACATCGAATCTGGGAAAATTGTCTTCAGAGAACATTTCGTTTCTCTTAATACGAACCGAATTTGGGCAAACTTCTCTTTACAAAAGTTAATTTGGTTCGTTCTGGACAAAACCCATGTTTCGTATTTTCCAGATTCTTCTCCATTTTCCCACAACGTCCAATACACAACTGTCACTTCTTATTCCAACAAATTTCTAAGTTGGAATATTTAATGATGAGCTGGAGATCAAATCTGCAATCTAGAGAATATCTTGGAGGCTAAAATGGTAAGTGATGTTACAAAAAATTTATTAATAAACCATCATTGATAAAATCATGCATATTAATCATCAATTTATTAAAAATAAAGAAGAAGAAATAATATTTATCCATAAGAGCATAAATAATTATAAAATGGAATTATATGATAAACCATGATAAATGACGTGATAAAGAATGGTAGAAATGGATGAAATAGGTGTTAAAAAGTGATAATAATAATGACAAACTAGCGGCCCAACATACCCCCAAACTGAATATATTGCATGTCCTCATGCAACCCAAAGGCTCTTTATTAACCAAGCAATAATACAAAAATTGTTCATCCCAACTCATGAAATGGATGGAACAAATGAATTCTTCCTCAAATAATGAATATTCAATTTTAGAAATCTCAATTGAGGTGTAACAATTTTTACATTTGACGTTCAACTATATGTATATGAAGTTGTAGAAAAATATGATATAAGTAACAACAAACTTCATTAACCATTTTCTCAAAAACTATATTTCTACTATATTAATGCGTCTATGATCCAAAAATCAGATTGTTTTGATGCATGGATCATGAGATATAAACAAAATGGCTGTAGGTGATAGTGCATGATTTTTGAAATTTTATGAACTAATTTAGTGTGAAATTATCTGGGTTTGTGTATTTTAATGATGCCTATTTTTTATCCAGAAATCACAAGAATTTAGTTCATAGTTTTAAAGATATATGCAAATCAATTTCTGCACTATATAAAAATGAAATTGTATGCCGTAAATGAGAAAGAAAGTAGAAAACATCCATCATGTGTAGCAATTCCTCCCCCAAATTGAAGAATTAGCATATCCTCATGCAATGCTAGAAAACGAATAGAGGTGGTTGCTACAATCCGTTGAAATCTATGCTTGGTGTAAAACAACATGGAAGAAGGGAGGTGTTGAGAATGAATAATATGGTCATAATAAATAAATAAATGAAAGGAACACTCCCCCAAACTGAAAGAGTTTATTTTTGAAGAATGAGAAGTGGTAAAGATGTGGAATGAATGATGATAAATAATGCTCAATGGATTTTGCGTGAAATTCTCCTAAATTCGTAATAAATTAGAAAAGTATGCTATTTTACCTCAAGTTTTACCTCCCCAAAAAAAATGTGGAATGACATGTATGAACTGCCATTTGTTGAAGTTGATGTAGGCTGAGCGGATACTGAAAGTGATGCAAAATGTGGAAGCCATGTAAGCACATCATGTCTGAACAATTGTGAGGTTTCACAAGTTGCGCGAGCCTCTGTTGTTAGGGGCAATAGTGTGGCCTTTCTGCGAATAGAATTCTCCCCATACTTGTTGTTCTCCTGTAAACAGTTCACTATTCTGCATGCAATTTTATTGAATCCATAGTTTTAGTTTTGAATAGCAACAGATAAGACCCATGCAAAAAAATTTAATCAGAATTTTTTTTGTATAAATGCAGTACTAATATTTTTTCAAATCATCAAGTTATGGCAAAGTTTAGTAATTATATCGCATGTTATCCCATAATGCATACAGTCCCCCCCTCCAATTGGAAAAGGGATTCCATGATCATAAAGAATATGAAAGGTGTTGTGCTAACGACAAGGCAAGGGAATGATCAATACGACAGTAAATGAAGTAGAGTACACATATCAATGATAGGATGGCAAGAGGTATGGTTATAACGAGAGCAGAGTGTGTAAAGATAGTTATGAATAAGAGATAGGATGCTTTGGATTGAAGATAAGTTATGTGAAAAAGAAAAGGACAACAATATGCCAAAAATATGCTTTTCTGGCAGTATTCTAGTTGAAAATGATGCGATTGATCGGAAAACAATTTCTCATGCGTAAAGGTTCAAAACAGGGAAAAATTAAGGAAATAACTTCTCCGATAAAAATAAAATAAGAAAATGGTATTATAGTAATAATTGATGATAAGATATAACTTCAATACTATAAGCAGAGCCTCTGCTGCCAGCAGGCGTCCATAGCCTCGACAGGGTTGCTTTTTGACCCATATGAGCCAGGATCCTCTATCTATAAATGGAGAGTTCCAGTGCTGTTCTACAAAAGAGGTTAGTGTGATGGCGTGGTAACCAGATAACCAGACTTCCATTCACTAGGATGTAACAAAAGTGATCAAGCCGGCTCATGATGAGACCTCCTGTTCCAAGGATATTTTGGCTATCCAATGGATCGTAACCCTGGTGTGGTGGCCATAATGGGAATGTCACTTCATTACAACCTTATGAACATGGTAGGCTGGCTCGTAATGAGACCCCCTATCCTCCATCTGCAAACAAAATTTTGCTGTGATTACACAGTTTTATAATAAAAAGAGGGAGGCTCAATACTCCTTAAGAGTAGGGATGGTGGAAGAAGTTGAACATGTCAATAGCAAAAAAAATATACCCATAATCTCATTTATTATAGACAGAGAATATTATAACCAGGAAGGGTGGAACCAGCATGGTATTAAGATGATCAATCAATATCATGTACAACAGAAAATGATGCAATAAAGTAGTATATAAATAATTGTGTCCCTTTTCTTAAAAAGAATCTCTCATCCAGAAGCTGTCCTATTAAAGATCATAATGTTAATGATATTATCCTGTTTCAATAGAATCCATAATTCTTGTCTTCATAGAAGTATTGTAATTCATGTCATGAAAGGGAATCAGAAAAATGGGGCTGAAAATGAGCTAGTGTTTGGGAAAATATATAACAAGTGTACTGTTCAAAACACACAAAAAAATATGCAAGAAAAAACAAAAGAGAGTGTTTTTATTTGAAAAGAATAGCAAAAGAGAAAAAAACCATACAAAAAGTGATGTTCTTTAAAGGGAACAATAGTTGTTCCCTATATGGAACAGCAAAAAAATACGCAAACAAAATGTGTTGTTCCTTGTAGGGAACAACAAGAGAAAACACACACAAAAATTGTTGTTCCTTATAGGGAACAATAACTGTTCTCTGTAAGGAACATAAAAGCAAGCTACACAAAAAAATTGTTGTTCCCTATAGGGAACAACAAGAAAAAGTACACGCCAAAATTGTTGTTCCTTAGAGGGAACAACAGTTGTTCCCTGTAGGGAACAACAAAACAAAATTTACACGAAAATTGATGTTCCCTGTAGGGAATAGCAAAGTGAAATACACACAAAAATTGTTGTTCCCTATAAGGAACCACAGCTGTTCCCTGTAGGGAAAAACAAAGAAAAATGTATGCAGAAATCGTTATTCCCTATAGGGAATAGTAGCTGTTCCCTTTAAGGAACAACAGAGAAAATGCACGCAGAAATTGATGTTCCCTGTAGGGAACAACAGCTGTTCCCTGTAAGGAACAACAAGAGAAAATACAGAGAGAGAGAAAAAAACAATCATCCCTCCTGCTCTAAACAACAGAAAAGCGATGATGTAGAAAGAAGAACAATAGAAAAAACAGAGAAAAAATGATTGTATGTACAAATCTAAAGAAAAAGTAACTTTTATAGAATTGGTGTTGCCGAAGAATTGCCTTCTGCAACTGAAACTTGCATGGTGGGGTCCTCATTGTTCAATCGCCAATGCAGTGAAAACTACAATTTTGAAGGAAGCAAGACCTGAAACACAAAAACATAAGAGAAATCAGAAAAGAAACAACACTTTATTTAAAAACAAGATATAAATAAATAAGTTAAGTTACAACAGTTATGACGTTATTTCCTGAGGGAATATCAATCTGTCAATGGAAAAATATATGATCTCTTGGAAAAATGTTTTGGCAGCAGTTCCATGCATCTTTGAATGGGAATCAATTCTTCATTTTTTCTATTATGAATTTGTTAGGTAATGAATTGGATGAAATGCCCTTGTTTCATTAAAATTTCTTTCAAGAATCGCTCGTCCATAAATTGACCTTCTTTATTCTCCTAAGACCTGCAAAAAACGAGTGTCTACTTGCAATAAAACATCGAATCATGGAGAAAGAGAGGTTATCAGGCTCCCCTAATCCAAGAAATATGCAAAAAAAAAAAAGTAGTTACTCTGCAAAACAAATCCATAGAAAAATAAAACAAATTTTATTTGTCTCCTGTGGAAGAGCAGTGGTCGACCATAGTAACCAGCAGTGTTTTAATCATAGCTTCTTTGTTTTGAATCCGATTTGAGTGATTCCAAAGCCAAATGAAAGTGAATTCAGAGATATGTCTCCAATAGAAACACATTTAAAAAATTCCATGTAATGGTATGTTAAATTTTCATAGAACAACCTGCATAATAGAGTCATTTTTTATTTTCCAACTCATAACAACAATTGATATTTCAAGAAAAAATTTATCATTTGATGATGGATTAAGCTGATTCAAATAGGAAATGAAATTAGATTCATTTATTTATCTCCAATAGAAATAGGGTTTGAAGACAAGAAGAATTGATGGGTGAAATACTTTAATGAATAGTTGGAAAAATAGAGTTTTAAGAGTGCTGATTTAGGATAGAGAGTCAATATTTGGGTCATATTTTCCTCATAAGATATCAAAATAGAGTGATTAAAATTGCCTTGTAAATTAGATTCATAGATAAATATACTGTAGAAATAGGTTTTAAAAATATAGTCATTTAGGCCTCCAAAAACTCACTGTCCCAACTTTGTTCCTGAGCTGCCTACTAAACGCCGTGTCAATGTTTTGGTTCTAAATTTTTCGTTTCAAATAAAAATGGAGTGATTAAAATTTAGTTAGAAAGTATACATCAAGGGCTACTTATGATAGAAACAATTTTTTAAAATATTTACTTTTGGTTCCTCAAAACATGACTGTCCCGACTCTGTTCCTGAGCTACTTACTAGACGCCCTGTCAATGTTTTGGTTCTAACTTTTTCGTTTAAAATCCAAATGGAGTGATTAAAATTGGATTGGAAAGTAGACATCAAGGGCTAGTTAGATAGAAATTTATTTCTAAAATATTCACTTTTGGCCCCTCAAAACATGACTGTCCCGACTCTGTTTTCAGAAATTTCATCAAGCCCGCAAGCCAAAAAAATATGATATTCAAGCAATTTTTCCATATTAGTGATAAAAATGAATATGAGTGTTTGTAGAACTTTTATTTTCAATACAATACATCTACATACACAAATAAATTAAAATATTTATCACCGATGTTGATATTCACAACGTGTTGCAACAAAAACAATTTTTTTTTTTTTACATAATAATAAAAATGCATTTATTTATGTCCTTATTTATTTATTTTCTACACTAACCTACTCTTCTTTGAAAATTGAATAATGTTACGTATAAGAGTACTTCCAGTGGAGCCATTTTTGAAATAAGGCCTCTATTATGTACATACCCAAATTTGAAAAATGCATGTTAATAAATATTAGGGTATGAGAAGCCAACTTCCCTTGAAAAGATGGTGCCAAAAATTGTTGAAGTATGGAGTGATGTTGCAAGCAAATGGAGTGAAACCAATCTTCAATGTATCCCTGACTTCCTTGATTTCCCATAGCCGTCATATCATGAAGTTCTTGAGTGTTTAAAATGACTTGTTGATGTAGGCTAGAAGAAACCTCATTTTCTTTCATAACCTCTATAATTTTTGGATTTGATACATTTTGAATCTCAGTATAAGTTTTCTCCAATGGTGAATGTGAGATAGAATAGATGGGAAGGGTGGGTAAATTTTTCAGTTCAACACTGTAAGCATGTTGTACTGGTTTATTATGGTGAGGGTGTGGAATGAGTTGAGTAGGAAATTGTGTAGGGAATGGAGCATTTTGATGATGTAGTTGATTGGGTTGAGTGGATGATTTTTATAGGCAAGCAAGATGTTTTGGAAGAGCTGAAAGATGTGTTTGTGCTACAAGATGAGGGAGATTAGTCATGCAATCATAAGATGAACCATGCCAAACTTGTAGACAAGATTGGTGGTGGTTATATTGAGATTGGCATGGCTGCCCTAACATATGAGTATTCCATAATGGATTATGCAAGTAAGATAATGGAGAGGAAGTGTTTTGAACCATACCTATAGGCCACAATTTCCATGGTTTTGACCTTGTTGCAGCTTCCCCATCTCTTTGATATGTTATTTCCATCCTAGGTAAGGAAGAACAACTATCTATGGGATGCTCCTTTCGGTAATGAGGGAAAAACACTTCATCAAATTCTTGATTTTTCTGAACCTACAAAACATTCAATTGTGAATTTAGAGAGCTAATAAAATCATATTTAAAATTTTCAAATAAAACATTGGTTTTAGCTCTTATGTCTCTTGTTCTTGTAGTAAATTTGGAAAATAAAGAAGAAACTTCTCTAGAATTCTTACCAGCCTTGGAAATTCCTCTTGAATACCTTATGCACAATTCACAAACATTATGATATGATAACTGAAAAACATCACCTTTTCCTATCAGATTTAAGAGTTCTAAAAATTCATCTTTGATTCCTTTAAGAAGGAGTGTTTTTAAGATCATTTTTTCCAAATACTTATGCTTTGATTTTTGAAGGTTGTATCGAAATCTCTCCATGTAGTCCTCCAAGCTTTCATCTTCCCCTTGTATCATATTGAAAATATCTTCATCAGCCTTGAAATAGTCTTGGTACTTTTTCAAGAATACGTTCTTCATGTCCTCCCAAGTTTGGATGCAATTACCACCAAGGTTCATGAACCATCAGAGAGCTACTCCTTTTAGAGTAAGAGGAAACACTTTCAACTTTCGATCATTAGTACAATAATCATATCCTCTAAAACGTATTTCAAACTCAAATAAGAATGTATCTGGATCTTCATTTGTCAAACCATGAAAATTTGGTAGAGACGATGGGGGAATTATGTGCATTTGTGTCACTCCTCCTAGAGCTTTGATAGGGAATTCAAAAGTTGCAATGTGAGCCATTTTTTACCATAATAGAAGATGTTCTTCCTGTGTTTCTTTGAGGATTCTCCTTCAAATGTTCCTATCAATTGGTTAGTGAAATGGGTGGTGCTTACATCACCACTCGTGTGGAATTACAATATTTTTTTCAAAAATTCTACCTCTAAAATTCCTACTTCAATTCCTATGCAATTTTGCTGAAAAGTGGGCAGAGGAGCAAGCACTTTACTTGCTCGTTACGTAGGTTCTTACCTTCCATTTTTAATACCCAATTCTTTCACAACAGACAAACATAAAACACCTACATCACTCTCTGTGAAATGGCAACAATCTCCCTGGCAACAACGCCAAAATTTTGGTTGCTAAAAGGTGTCTTTTAAAACTCCTTATCTCCTCACATTAATTATCAACCAGGGTAAGTCTTTTTGTTTCAAGAGTGTACATAATATGTGCAAGCTATAGCCCTAGAGAGTAATGATAAAACCAATTGTTGAATATAAATGCAATCATAAATCTCAAGCTGTAACTTTTAAAGGAAATAATACATCTAAGATTCAAGACTCAAACCTCTACTAAAATCATAATTAAATCTTACACAAGCAATTTTAATTAACAATAGCATCGACCGAGAGCACAGTAGCGATAACTCATCTCTTCTTAGTTGATTCAATCCAAATCATACTCAATCTCTACAAAGCAATCCAAATGGAAATGATATCAATCTGAGAGTTCAATAGCAATAACCAAACTCTTTACAGTTGATCAAATCAATGCAATGCACTGTCTAGATAACTCATGCTGTAATGAACAAGATTCAGATCAAATGATAGAAATACAAATTATAAGCAGAATATATATTATATCAATAACAGGAAATAATGAACAACTAATGAAATAAATAAACTCACGGAAACATGAAATTATCAAACCAATTAAACGCTAGAAACATCAGAAGCATAATACAAAGAAGTAGTAGACTCCACCAGGGGCCGAGCCCTTAGCCGCCAGTGAGCACTGCTAAGTTACTTCAGACAATGTGAGAGAACAGGAACTTCAATTAAATATTAATCATAAAAATTGAGTAGCATTACAATAAATTTCATTCTCCAATAATGCAGTCTGCAATTAAGCTTACAAATTGGAAAATAACAGAGATTCCCCTGTCTTCCTACAGTCGTTTCCTTTTATAATGAGAAAGGGTGAAGAGTAAATAGTAAATGAAATCCCTCATAACAAAATTGGATTGTTCCCAACAACTTGATCAACAAGAAAATATATTTCCATCAATCATTCAATAGGAACAAGTCGAATTTGGTATTGCAACTAAGATAATTTGGAAAATAGCCACAACAACGAATCTAGGAAAATCATCTTCAAAGAACCTTCTGTTTCTCTTAATACGAACCAAATTTGGGCAAAATTCTCTTCAAAAAAGTTAATTCGGTCCGTTCTGGACAAAACCCATGTTTCAGATTTTCCAGATTCTTCTCCATTTGCCCACAACGTCCAATACAAAATTGTCACTTCTTATTCCAACGAATTTCTGAGTTGGAATATTTAATGATGAGCTAGAGATCAAATCTGCAATCTGGAGAATATCTTGGAGGGAGGCTAAAATGGTGAGTGATGTTACAAAAAATTTATTAATAAACCATCATTGATAAAATCATGCATAATAATCATCAATTTATTAAAAATAAAGAAGAAGAAATAATATTTATCAATAAGAGCATAAATAATTATATAATGGAATTATATGATAAACCATGATAAATTATGTGATAAAGAATGGTAGAAATGGATGAAATAGGTGTTAAAAAGTGATAATAATAATGACAAACTAGCGGCCCAACATTTTGCAGGTGTAACTTTGGGTGTGTCAACCTTCTGCAATGGCTCTGTCTCCATGATCTCTGGCTCAACTTGCTCTGCCACTGAGGGTGATGGGATATCTCTAGGTTTGGGAGTCCTTTTAGGGGTGATAGCATCTACTTCAAAGCCACTGATGAACAGAAAAGACGACCAATCTCTACTTAATCTTTTTAACTCCTCTAACACCAACAACTTGATCAAACCATGATGAAAAAGAGAGGTTTCATTTCCTTCAGATTTAGCTTGAACTTTGTTTGACATTTTAGCTAAGCTTCTGTATAAGTAAAAAGGTAAATCAAGAGACCTCTTACCAAAAAAATGCAGTAGAAGCCTAAGGTGGTAGGAATAAAGCATGTGATATCTCCCTTCACAAGTGAAGTACTTCTAAATAATTAATAGCAACTTTGAGAAGTTGTCTTTCATGTAGCTCCTTGGGACGACATTTGTGAGATCAATCTCACTATGCTCTGGCTTGATAGATTCTTTATAGTCCTACATGGTGAAATTGAAGCCTTTGAACCATTGTTATCCTCCTCTTGGGATTCCTGTTGCTGCAACAATGGTCTCTGGTGTTACAGTTAGATTCAACATTCCTACCTTTGAAGCTGTCCTATTAAAATTGATGGAAAACTCCTTAGAAACCTGCACATGGCACCCTTGCAATCTTTGGCAGAACTGCAAACACCCTGTTCTTATGAAAACTTCTAAAGAATTTGGGTCTTCATTAGTCAAATTCATGTCTGATGGCTCATATCTGAGGCAATGGCCACCTTTGTTGGTCTTCGTCTTTGCAACCATGGTGATTTTATACCTTATCTGCCTCACTTGATCAGTGACACCTGCAAATTTTGAAAATGCTAGCTAATAGCTTGGCTTGGTGAAACAACTCTCTAGAGCTCAGTATCATGCAAAGATGAAGTGGAGAATGAAAAATACTCAATTGGGCAATGTTTTAAAGTTTTGATGACAACTCATGCTTAATCATGACTCATGCATGCTAAAAACAGTAATAATGACCTCAGCCATGAACTTTGTATCTTGATTTAACACTAACTGACTCAAATGACATCCACCCTAACAATTATAATCATTTACCGACACCTTGCATCGAATTTGAAAAGAAATATAGAAAAACCCCTTTTCGTAGCATAGTTTGTTCAATTCCTGGCAGTTTCGCTACAAAACTATCAGCAGTTCCATAGCAAAAACTTCCCTTATTAGTGCAAATCACTACGAAAAAAAGAAAAACTGGCTAAAGTGACCTTTTTGAGTTCAAAAGCTTAGGAAATGAAAAATTTCAGCAAATGATGACTGATGGGACATGACATGACTTGAATGGAGATGGGTTTGGACCTTAGGATAGGTTTATATGAAAAAAGTTTTAAAATTTTCCTATACCAACTTGTGACAAATGAACTTTATGACCATACCTTTGACAACTGAACTCTAAGACCATGACAAATAATATTTCACTTTTTCTTAGTGATAACAACAGGTATCTCAAAGAAATAGCTCCAACACTTTCATTAATTTCCTGCCAAATACTGATTATAGTAGAGTCTCTCGTCAATGCAACAACAAACAACCTCTGAAATGAGTCAAAAAGTACAAGATATAGAAAAAAAAACAACTTATCCTATCCTTATGGGTCGAATCCCTGAAAGGAGGAGCAATTCCACCAAAAACTGAACTGATACCTAGAGTGTAGGGAGGTCAAACTAACTTATCCCTCACTTTTTAGAAACTGATTCATTATGTCATCATCAAAAGTTTTCATCTAATGTATTTACCCTAGGTAAGTGTAAAAACACCATAAATACATTTACATCATTGATTTTCAGAGGTGAAAACTCAATTTTCCAATTGAAACTGAGAAAAAGTGAAAAAAAATGGAAATATCAGCAAACTGAAAAAATTTGCCAAAAGCACAGTGCCAAGGTCAAAAGCGCAGCACCATCTTCAGCTCCACTTTTCAGGGGGTTCTAGGTGTCCAAATTGAGCTCAAGATTGCTCATTGGAAAACCTGTCTAGTCTAATATCCAGATAAATGTTTTTTTCTTAAATGGTTCTGATTTTATCCTCCAAGAACTGATTCTCCCAAGATTGGTCAAAAGCGCAGTGCCAGCCTCCAAATAGGTCAAAAAGGTCATTTTTTGAGTGTTTTTTGACCTTTTGACTACCTATTTGACCCAAAAAAGATTAGAAAATTTGTTTTCCTAACTGGAAGTTTCCTTCTAAATCCAATGGCACCTTCATTTTTTTCATTAGATGTCCCAAGGAAAAGCGCAATGCCTAGGGCGTTGCGCTTTTGCCAGTGACACTTTGCAAAATTGGTAAAAACACAAAAATTTCCAAAATTTTGAAAGTTTTCCTAAATTTCTTCAAATTTTCTGTTGTGGGATGTTGATGATGTGTATTAGGCAATGAGATATGCCTCAGCAAGAATATCAAGCTTGTCCCCTTCATTTTTCTTGGTTAGGGTTTCAAGTCTTGATTTGGCCTTTTGTAGTTTTGAGCTTGAAATTTGATTTTTCCTAAAGTAATGTTTGGCCCTCTTTATCAATATTTTATTGTCCTTTTTTTCCTTCTCCATGAGCTTCTCAAGATGTTATTTGACCATGTCAATCCATTTCTCCCAGTTCTCATTGACAATGAAGAAAAATTGTTCATTCAAAGTGAGCTCATTAGCAAGCTCAGCCTCCTTTTGCCTCTCTACTTCTACAACTCTTTTCAGCCTTCTAGTCCTAGGTCTTCTTCTTGGCACTTGTTCTTCTACCTCATTGGTTTCATCATGCCTTTCATAAGCCTCATCGAGAAAGGCCTTTTCTTTTTTTTCTTCTCTCTTTTCCTTGAGAAGTTGAATCTCCATGATGGCCTGCTTGGTCTTAAGTTGTTCATTTTCCCGCTCATAGTATGCAATGACAAACTTAGATCTCTCTACTTGGTCTGAAGCTCCATGATTTGGGCATCCTTATGCTTGATAATCAATTTGGATGCCTCATCATCATGCTCTTCATCTAAATCAATAAGATCAAAATATGTCTATGTCTCATGGAGGTCATCCTCCTCATAAGTGGCTTCCTCATGTACATTTTCCTCTACCATATTTTGTTTTCCCTTCTGTACTTTCTTTGTTGGTGAAGAAGGCAAGGCCCCTCCCAAAATCTATGGGGAAAACATATGTCTATGCCCTCTCTGATATGTCTTTGCCAATGTGTTTATTTCACCCTCTTTATGCTTGTTGATCTCAACTTTGTTAGGTGACTCATCCTGCTCATAAAATGGTGATAATGGTGGTAATGGTGATGGAGTAGGTGAAGTGGAGTGAGGTGGAAGCATAGATGTAGCTGGGTGAGATGAAGAAGGTACATATTCATCATGTGGAGCTTTCGGAGCAGTGAATATGTCATTTGCAATGAAGGTGTCCCATGAAATTCCCACTTGATCAAGGTGATGGAGGACAACGATCTTGATCAATGAGTGGTGGAAGAGGCTATTCATCTGCTGGTCATAGTCTCTATTTTGCACAATGTAAGCCATTTTATCTATACTCCTAAAAAGAAAGTATGGGATATTAAGAAATATTACTCTTGTGAAGTGCATCAACAGTCTAATGTGATATAAGTAGAGCCTAGAAAACCTCTCTTCACAAGAGAAGTACTTCATCATGATTTTCATCATGGGTGCATACCTATCAAGAAGGTAGATGAAAGGGAAAAGAATCTTCCTTTCATTCATGTATCTAGTTTTAATTAATGGTTCATAGTATTGATCCTCCAAATATTTAGATTTAAACCATTTCTCTCCCATGTTTGGAATCCGTGTGGCAGCAGCACTGACAAATGTAGATACACTGAAGGTCACACTAGCAAGGGTCACTTGATTATCTTCGATATTTTAAATGAAGACTCTACTCAGCATACGATGATGTTGGACCCTCTAAATCATGTTTCAAAAATCAAGGCACCCTACATATTCAAAACAACTGATAGTCATGGGAGAGGCCCTCAATTCATTTGTGTTGGTGGGCTCCAGTCTTAGGATTATTCCTCCTTTGTGAGGCCTTCTTTGTTCTCCATTCTCTTCTCTCTGTCTACCCTCCTCTTCCACATAGTATATGTCTTCCTCCATAGTGTTTTGGTGGCCTGGAAAACCCTAGGGATAAGGTGAATGGTAATGGGGAGTGAAGATGGGTCTAGGGAATAGGGATAACTCTAGGAAAATTTAGGGAGATAGGGGAAGGGATTAGGGAACTTTGGGAGGTGATGGGAGGTCAAAATATCAAGGGATTTGGAAATGAGAATTTAATTACAGGTTTAGGGAAGGGGCTGCCTAGGAATGTAGAAGCCCAAGAATTATAAGGGTTTTTAGGAAAAGGGACATAGGGATTTGGGAATGATAGTGTAAGGGTAGGGTTAGGGTTTTTAGATGCGTGGGAAGGGAATGTAGGGTATTAGAGCATAAAATTTGGGAATTAGGAGTAAAAGTATGGTTTCACTTAGGAAAAATTCCAATTTCACTCAGAATCTAAAACACCATGAAATCATTCTTTAGGAGTGCAAGGAGGCAACAAATTGATTATAATTACTTGCAAGAATGTGTAAGAGGCACTTGCTGAAATTTTTGAAGAGTTTGGAGGTGATTTGGTAAGTTTTGGTGCTTGTAGACTTCACTAAGAAAAATCGCAGTGGATTGGGCAAAAGTGCAACACCTTGCCCTAAAGCGCAGCGCCAGTGGAGAATAAGCACAACGTTTCCTGCTCTAAGCGCAATGCCACCCTCTGAAAGCGCAGCGCAGGTGAAAAAATCAACCTCTGACACTGCAAATCGACTTTTCCAGCTATTTAAGTGTGAGCTTGATAGATGAAATGACAAATGAGCTCCTTTGTGATGTCTTGGTGGTCTTTATAGTTCATGATTTGAATAAATTGGGCCTTGGCACCCACTTTTTCTTTCTTCACTTTCACTTTAAACTCTAAATTTTTCCCTTTGCACTTGACTTTTTCCTTGACAAATTGATCATCTGATGACTTTGAGAACTCTTTGATTTGAAATTTTTTATGCTTTGGCATGTTAGAACTTTGAGTTAGCATCTTGGGAATCATGATAGTTATTACATTTGAATGACATAAAATTACATAATGAAAATTACAAATTTCATATGAAAACCAAAATTACATGCTGAAACAAGAAATTTTCTCCACAAATCATCTTCATATGGTGAAGAGAGGTTATTGGATCACCCTTTAATTGTTGGTCTTATGTAGTGGAAATGAAGCTTTATTGAACCTTGGAAACCCTAATGACCTAACGAAATGTTGAAAAACCCTAAAAGACCTAATGAGACCTTGAAGGACTAAATTTCAAGATGACATGACTGATATTGACTTCATGGATGGTGTATAGTCAGCAAGGTATGAAACTATGCCAACAAGAAATCATGTTTGAGGAAGAGCGATTTTTTTTGGACTAGGGCTACCTTTAGTGACTAATTTTTTTCATGACCTAATGGAATGATAAAAAAATTCTGAGTGGGACCCTTAAAATGATATGAAAATAAAATTCTTGATCACTGATGGTAGGATGCAAATACTGACACTAACACACTACTCATGTCAATATGATCTCCACATCTTCTGATCCTTGGATCATTCCTTCACCTTATCAGGTCAAATTTTCTGGTGATGTGATGTTGTTAAGCCTGGTAGAGGTCAATTATTGTGAAATTGTCTCAACTTTGACTAATGACTCTGAACATGCTACCTCTAGCATGAATTTTGATGTGTAATCCCAATATATTTAGCTCGGTTCCTCAGATTCATCTGATCCCCTCAATGATACATTTCCATCTGACGAGAGTATCATGGAAACTATATCTCTCGAGGAAACACCTTGGAACGATATCCATCATCGTTCGTCGTATCTCCTGAGCCCTGCGATAGCTCAGTCGTGTCTTGAAAATCTCTTCGCCCATGTTTCGCTTGATCCGCTCCCGACATCGATGTCGGCCCATGAGGTCTTTTATGAGGGGAACATGGGTAGTATCACTGAGACAATTCCTATAGACATTTCTATGGAACTAGGAATTGTCAAGAACATTCATATTTGGGTGACTTGCCCTCCAGATGAAGTCAAGCTCTATACTAGTCTCTTTCAAGAATTTTGAGATGTTTTTGCATGGTCCTACGAGGAAATGCCTCGCATTGACCCAACTATAGTGGTGCACGAGATACCTAATTATCCTAATGCGAAGCCTGTTCGTCAATGAATTCACCCTGTCCACCCTAGAAAGGCAGCGGACATAAAGGAAGAGGTTGAAAAACTTCTTAAGGTTTGATTTACTTATCCTATCCCTTTGACAAATTGGGTGTTCAATATTGTCCCTATCAATAAAAATCAGGGTACCATTCGCATTTGTGTTGATTTCTGAGATATCAATCGGGCATGCCCAAAGGATAACTATCCCACTCTTTTTATTGACCACATCATCGATGAATGTGCTGGGAGTGAGATATTATCCTTTATGGATGGTTTTTCTAGCTACAACCATATTAACATATTGTCGTCTAATCAACACAAGACTGCCTTTACCTCTCCATGGGGAAATTTTTCTTACAAAAAACCTCCCTTTTGGTTTGAAGAATGTCGGTGCTACCTTTCATCGCGCGATGTATTATGATTTCCATGACCTTAAGAAAATCGTACAGCCTTACCTGGATGACCTTCCAGCTCATTCATCTAAGCACCATGACCATCATGTGCACCTTTGGGAGATTTTTCTATGTTGCCGACACTATAACATTTACTTAAATCCGCATAAATGTGTTTTCTGCGTTAAATATGGCAGACTCCTTGGTTTTTTCATCTCTAAAGAAGGAATTCTTCTTGATCCCTTGAAAGTCGAGGCTATCATTAATCTACCCCCTCCCTCCTCTTTATCTCAATTGTATATTTTGCAAGGGAAATCTAATTTCCTATTTCGTTTCATTCCCAATTATGCGGAGCTTGCTAAGGGTTTTAAATGATTACTAAAGCAAGGGATCCCCTTTATTTGGGATGAATTTTCTCAAGGCTCCTTTGATGCTTTAAAGAACATTATCATTAATGCTCCTTTACTCCATCCCCCAAATTATCATTGTGACTATTCCATTTACTTAGCATCTTCTTCTAGTACCATTTCTATGGTGCTCATCTAGGACAACAACGATGGTACTGAACATTTCATCTATTACCTCAACCATAACCTTATGGATATAGAGACTCGATATGCCCATGTTGAGAAACTGGATTTAGTTGCGGTACATGTTGTTCAACGCTTTAGGCATTATATTCTCTTATGCGCAACTACCGTGATCTCTGACTGCAATCCTATGACTTATATTTTGACCCGCCAGTTACTGGGGGGGGATATTCAAAATGGATTGTCATTTTACAGGAGTTTTAATTGGAATTCATTACTTCCAAATCAAATAAATCATTCATTTTCATTGAATTGATATGCTCCCTTCCCTATACTTCCACTCCATCTGATATCAATGAGCACATTCCAGATGACACTCTCTTCATGATCAGCACTATCAATCCCTGGTACAGTGATATCATCGTGTATCTCCAAACCCAAACTTTCCGATCTAAGTTGGACAAGTTTGATCGTCGACATATTCAACATCATTCTCAACCATATCGTATCATTGGGGATATTTTATACTACGTTGACAATGATTCGATTCTTCGTCGTTTTCTGACTTTCAAAGAGGGTGAGAGAGTGCTCAACGACAACCACTCTGGGGCATGTGGTGGTCATATGTCTGACTATGCAACAAATCAAAAAATACTTTGCTCTAGTTATTTTTGGCCTTCTATTTTCAAAGACTGCATCCTTTCCAAATGTAAATGCCAGGCTTGCCAGATTTATCAGCGGAAGATGCACGCCCCACCTGCACCCTTACACCCAGTTGTTACCGTCGGCCCATTTTCCAAATGGGGCATTGAATTCATGGCATGTGACCCTTAGTCGATCAGGGTTGACTATTTCACTAAATGGGTCGAGGCGATGCCTACATATGCTGCCGACGGTAAAATATGGCTCAATTTCTCTTCAATCATGTTATCACACGGTTCAGTGTTCCTCAAGCCATTGTCACCGACCATGGCTCTCATTTTCGCCATTACATGATGGATGAGATGACTTCTCAGTTGGGCTTGTGTCACAACTCAACTCCATATTACCCTCAGGCCAATGGCCAAGTTGAAGCAGTAAATAAATTCTTAGTTACTATGCTTCAGTGCATTATTGGGATGCACAAGTCAAACTGGCATCTCATGTTGTTTTGAGCTCCCTGGACGTACTGAACCTTAGCTAAGAACTCTACTGGATTCACTCCATTTCAATTAGTATATGGCCTTGAAGAAACATTTTCGATTGAACGTGAAATTCCTTCGCTAAAATTAGTTATCGAATTGCTTCCGAATACCTTGCCAAAATAGGAACGTCTTTTGTATTTAGAAAGGCTTGATGAAACTTGACGCTTCATTGCTTTGGTTACTGAAGCACAGAAGAAATAGGTCAAAGACCATTTTGATCAGATGGTTTCTCCATGTGCCTTCTCTGAAGGAGGCTTGGTCCTTCTCTATGACCAAGCACATGACAAACTAGGGGCAGGAAAATTCAAACCTATTTGGCATGGTTCGTACATCGTAAAACATGTTTTTCAGAAAGGGGCCTATGAGCTGATTCATTATGAAGGTAATACTTTAGATAAACCCTAAAACAAACTTTATCTAAAGAAATATTATGTGTTGGCTCCAGGGGTCCTGACCTAGGATCTGAAGTGAAGGTTTGCCAACAAACCCCTATACTACTGGTGCTTTCGGCAGTGATCCGCTTGCGCAGGTCAAAGTCTCACTTGAAGCAGTATGGGAGGGTGCTGGAACTAGGTTTTCGCACCCTGAGAGAGAAAGTAGGTAATGGAACAGGTCCGCAATTATCAAATATACACATCAAGAGGCTACCCACAGGGTTCCAGAATGTAACCATAATACAGTTTATTAGATCCACTTAACAGGTTCACATTCATGTGCGTATCATCAATTATAACCATAAAACAATGTAATTGCAGCAAATATCAACAACACAGATGGTCGTAGTCATTAAATAGAAACACAATCAGTATTTGCAACAGTAAACATATGCCAGAACGAAAATATTTTGGTACTACAGATATTAAATAGACAAGTTCGCAGCTTAATCAAATAAACACAGTTCACATCAATTATAACAGAATAGATCCAAATAAAATTAGATGTTTCAGCAATATTTACACATATATTACTATCAAAATCTTCTTACATATTCAGAATACCACCTGCGCACATAGCCAACAGGGTCTACACACAACAGGACAGAGGATCTCCACGCACACAGCCAACAGGAGTCCTAACCGAACAACTTGACCCAAGATCTAACAATTCATACTTCATATCAATCTCTGTTCATTCTCTACCTCAAGACTTCAAAAAGGTTCATCTATTTATAGTACTTTAGCCTACGCATCCAATGGTCTGCAAACTGTGGTTTTTGGACTCTTGGTTTACCCTTTACCCGCTTACAATGCATTAGGGGCTTTGACCCACCCCAAAACCCCTACGCTAGACTAAATATAATAAAAAATATACAAAATGGACCAAAATCACAGATTTGTAGGAGACCCTGTCCCAACAGTCCCCCAACACAATCTCGTGACTTGTCCCAAGTCACTGATATGTTGGGGTCTCCAACTGCGCCTGCAGCAGTTTGATCACATCGACCAATGGGGGCAACATGACTTTGCTTTGGGCAGGAGCATTCTGGGCGAGGTCAACCAACTTCTGTGAAATCGAGCCTTCTGTTGTAGTGGTGACACTCTCCAGATTCTGGTTGAGATGATTCATAGGTACATCAACATCTTGCAAAAGTTTGAAGGCTTCGGCAGCCCAAGGCTTCAGGCGGTCATTAAGGACCTTCTTCTTCTGTCGAAGCTCTTCAATATCAACTTGGAGGTCTTGGTTGGTTCGCAGCCTTGCCAAGTGCTGAGTAGGAACCAATGTGGGCAAGGTGGTTTCTAACGTCTCGAACGCCTCTTCTTTCTGCCGCAGGGCCTGGGTTATTTCTTGCAGGATTGGATCGCGTTAGACTTTGGTCCATAGCTGCATGGCAGTATCTAGTAGTTGAGCACCCTACACGATTTGCCCTATGATGAGTTCATCACTATGGTGACCAATGCAGTTCACTAGGCCCGCGCCTCTAGAATTGTTTCGGGCTGCAATTTAGCCTTTAGATCTGCAATCTGCTACTCTATCTATGACTTAACCTCTGCAACCTCCATTCGAGATGCCTTGAATGCGGTGACCAGCCCTTCAACCTTAGCCTGGGGAGTAGCGATAGCCGTAATCTCTGCCGGGACATCTACGTAGAGCTGGTGAATGAGATTTTCGAGCTCCTTCTACTGCATGGTGGCAAGGGCTATGGCGGTGTTTCTCTCTATGATCGTTTGCCTAGCTAGATCGAGCTATTGGTGAACCTACAGGTCCCGATGCTGAATCTCCTAAAATATTCCGGTGTGGAGCCCCTGCAAAGCATCCAGTGGTAGTCTGGCTAAGTACAGCTGCACCTCTCTACAACTATGGACCTGCGTGTTCAGGTCGGGCGGACTGATCATAAGGGCAGTGCCAGGCAAAGGGCAGAGGTGACTTTTGGTTGTTGCTAACGCGACACTGCTGGTTGTCGAAGGCATCTGAACCAAAGTCATACTAGTGTGCAGTGTGTCGATCTTTAGTTTCAACTCGTGGATCTCGACGTATATTGTGGTGAGCGCAACCTTCTTTTGTTCCTCTAGGGCTTCCCATCGATCCTGTGTGGCCAGAGTGACTGCATCAGCAATTTTTTCGAGGTCACCATTAGCCAATGTGACTGTTTCATCATGTTCTATCCCATGAGCACGCTGTTTCTTCCGGGGCCCTTTAGCAGGATCACTTGCGTGCTTCGTCTCGTGAGGGGATGCATGTAGGTTTTAACCCTGAACAGAAATTATCTACACACGAATCTTATAACAGAAAATAAACAATAGTGAGAGGATAAAACATAAAATATATAAA